>JALGBA010001059.1:0-17569 GCA_023970755.1 Azemiops feae | reverse complement strand
AAAAATGGTGCTTTTATTAGTTTTTAAAAATTGAGCCGTTTTGGTGTCCAGGGAAGGAAATTCCTGATGCCGGGGTCAGGGATTTTTTTGATCAGGAGGTGAATTTTTTTTTGACCCAAATGTAAAAACGGACGCCAGCATGGAATTCAGCGTTAAATTTCATGCTTAAAAATGGTGCTTTTATTAGTTTTTAAAAATTGAGCCGTTTTGGTGTCCAGGGAAGGAAATTCCTGATGCCGGGGTCAGGGATTTTTTTGATCAGGAGGTGAATTTTTTTTTTCACCCAAGTGTAAAAACGGACGCCAGAATGGGATTCGGGGTTAAATTTCATGCTGAAAAATGGTGCTTTTATTAGTTTTTAAAAATTGAGCCGTTTTGGTGTCCAGGGAAGGAACTTCCTGATGCCGGGGTCAGGGATTTTTTTGCTGAGAGGTGAATTTTTTTTTTACCCAAATGTAAAAAGGGACACCAGAATGGAATTCGGGGTTAAATTTCATGCTTAAAAATGGTGCTTTTATTAGTTTTTAAAAATTGAGCCGTTTTGGTGGTCCAGGGAAGGAAATTCTGATGCCTGGGGTTCGGGATTTTTTTGCGAGAGGTGAATTTTTTTGTTTGACCCAAATTTAAAAACGGACACCAGAAGCGATTTGGGGTTTTTTAAATTTCAGCTGAAAAAAATGGTGCTTTATTAGTTTTTAAATATTTGAGCCGTGTGGTGTCCGGGGAAGGAAAATCCTGATGCGGGGTCAGGGATTTTTTTTTTTGTCAGGAGGTGAATTTTTTTTTTTGACTTAAATGTAGAAACGGACGCCAGAATGGATTCGGGGTTAAACTGCTGATGAAAAATGGTGCTTTATTAGTTGTAAAAAATTGAGCCGTTTTGTGTCCAGGGAAGGAACTTCCTGATGACGGGGTGTCAGGGATTGTTTTGCTGGAGAGGTGAATTTTTGACAACAAGTAAAAAACGGACGCCAGAATGGAATTCGGGGTTAAATTTCATGCTTAAAAATGGTGCTTTTATTAGTTTTTAAAAATTGAGCCGTTTTGGTGTCCAGGGAAGGAAATTCCTGATGCCGGGGTCAGGGATTTTTTTGATCAGGAGGTGATTTTTTTTTTCACCCAAATGTAAAAACGGACGCCAGAATGGGATTCGGGGTTAAATTTCATGCTGAAAAATGGTGCTTTTATTAGTTTTTAAAAATTGAGCCGTTTTGGTGTCCAGGGAAGGAACTTCCTGATGCTGGGGTCAGGGATTTTTTTGCTGAGAGGTGAATTTTTTTTTGACCCAAATGTAAAAAGGGACACCAGAATGGAATTCGGGGTTAAATTTCATGCTTAAAAATGGTGCTTTTATTAGTTTTTAAAAATTGAGCCGTTTTGGTGTCCAGGGAAGGAAATTCCTGATGCCGGGGTCAGGGATTTTTTTGATCAGGAGGTGAATTTTTTTTTTCACCCAAATTTAAAAACGGACACCAGAATGCGATTTGGGATTAAATTTCATGCTTAAAAATGGTGCTTTTTCTACTTTTTAAAAATTGAGCCGTTTTGGTGTCCGGGGAAGGAAATTCCTGATGCCGGGGTCAGGGATTTTTTTGCTCAGGAGGTGAATTTTTTTTTTGACTTAAATGTAGAAACGGACGCCAGAATGGGATTCGGGGTTAAATTTCATGCTAAAAAATGGTGCTTTTATTAGTTTTTAAAAATTGAGCCGTTTTGGTGTCCAGGGAAGGAACTTCCTGATGCCGGGGTCAGGGATTTTTTTGCTGAGAAGTGAATTTTTTTTTGACCCAAATGTAAAAAGGGACACCAGAATGGAATTCGGGGTTAAATTTCATGCTTAAAAATGGTGCTTTTATTAGTTTTTAAAAATTGAGCCGTTTTGGTGTCCAGGGAAGGAAATTCCTGATGCCGGGGTCAGGGATTTTTTTGCTGAGAGGTGAATTTTTTTTTTTGACCCAAATTTAAAAACGGACACCAGAATGCGATTTGGGGTTAAATTTCATGCTGAAAAATGGTGCTTTTTCTACTTTTTAAAAATTGAGCCGTTTTGGTGTCCAGGGAAGGAAATTCCTGATGCCGGGGTCAGGGATTTTTTTGCTGAGAGGTGAATTTTTTTTTTGACCCAAATTTAAAAACGGACGCCAGAATGGGATTCGGGGTTAAATTTCATGCTGAAAAATGGTGCTTTTATTAGTTTTTAAAAATTGAGCCGTTTTGGTGTCCAGGGAATGAAATTCCTGATGCCGGGGTCAGGGATTTTTTTGCTGAGAGGTGAATTTTTTTTTTTACCCAAATGTAAAAACAGACGCCAGAATGGGATTTGGGGTTAAATTTCATACTCAAAAATAATGCTTTTTCTACTTGTTAAAAATTGAGCCGTTTTGGTGTCCTAGGAAGGAAATTCCTGATGCCGGGGTCAGGGATTATTTTGATCAGGAGGTGAATTTTTTTTTGACCCAAATGTAAAAACGGACGCCAGAATGGAATTCGGGGTTAAATTTCATGCTTAAAAATGGTGCTTTTATTAGTTTTTAAAAATTGAGCCGTTTTGGTGTCCAGGGAAGGAAATTCCTGATGCCGGGGTCAGGGATTTTTTTGATCAGGAGGTGAATTTTTTTTTTCACCCAAATGTAAAAACGGACGCCAGAATGGGATTCGGGGTTAAATTTCATGCTGAAAAATGGTGCTTTTATTAGTTTTTAAAAATTGAGCCGTTTTGGTGTCCAGGGAAGGAACTTCCTGATGCCGGGGTCAGGGATTTTTTTGCTGAGAGGTGAATTTTTTTTTGACCCAAATGTAAAAAGGGACACCAGAATGGAATTCGGGGTTAAATTTCATGCTTAAAAATGGTGCTTTTATTAGTTTTTAAAAATTGAGCCGTTTTGGTGTCCAGGGAAGGAAATTCCTGATGCCGGGGTCAGGGATTTTTTTGATCAGGAGGTGAATTTTTTTTTCCACCCAAATGTAAAAACGGACGCCAGAATGGGATTCGGGGTTAAATTTCATGCTGAAAAATGGTGCTTTTATTAGTTTTTAAAAATTGAGCCGTTTTGGTGTCCAGGGAAGGAAATTCCTGATGCCGAGGTCAGGGATTTTTTGCTGAGAGGTGAATTTTTTTTTTGACCCAAATTTAAAAACGGACACCAGAATGCGATTTGGGGTTAAATTTCATGCTTAAAAATGGTGCTTTTTCTACTTTTTAAAAATTGAGCCGTTTTGGTGTCCGGGGAAGGAAATTCCTGATGCCGGGGTCAGGGATTTTTTTGCTCAGGAGGTGAATTTTTTTTTTGACCCAAATGTAGAAACGGACGCCAGAATGGGATTCGGGGTTAAATTTCAAGCTGAAAAATGGTGCTTTTATTAGTTTTTAAAAATTGAGCCGTTTTGGTGTCCAGGGAAGGAACTCCTATGCCGTGTGTCGGTGATTTTTTTTGCTGAAGGGAATTGTTTTTTGCCCAAAGTAAAACGGGACACCAGAATGAATTCGGTTTAAATTTCTGCTTAAAATGGGTGCTTTGATTAGTTTTTTAAAATTGAGCCGTTTTTTGTGTCCAGTGAAGGAATTTCCTGATGCCGTGTCAGGGATTTTTTTTGATCAGGAAGGTTAATTTTTTTTGCCCACCCAAATGTAAAAACGGACACCAGAATGCGATTTGGGGTTAAATTTCATGCTTAAAAATGGTGCTTTTTTTACTTTTTAAAAATTGAGCCGTTTTGGTGTCCGGGGAAGGAAATTCCTGATGCCGGGCTCAGGGATTTTTTTGCTCAGGAGGTGAATTTTTTTTTTGACTTAAATGTAGAAACGGACGCCAGAATGGGATTCGGGGTTAAATTTCATGCTGAAAAATGGTGCTTTTATTAGTTTTTAAAAATTGAGCCGTTTTGGTGTCCAGGGAAGGAAATTCCTGATGCCGGGGTCAGGGATTTTTTTGCTGAGAGGTGAATTTTTTTTTTTACCCAAATGTAAAAACAGACGCCAGAATGGGATTTCGGGTTAAATTTCATACTCAAAAATAGTGCTTTTTCTACTTGTTAAAAATTGAGCCGTTTTGGTGTCCTAGGAAGGAAATTCCTGATGCCGGGGTCAGGGATTTTTTTGCTCAGGAGGTGAATTTTTTTTTTGACCCAAATGTAGAAACGGACGCCAGAATGGGATTCGGGGTTAAATTTCATGCTGAAAAATGGTGCTTTTAATAGTTTTTAAAAATTGAGCCGTTTTGGTGTCCAGGGAAGGAAATTCCTGATGCCGGGGTCAGGGATTTTTTTGCTGAGAGGTGAATTTTTTTTTTTACCCAAATGTAAAAACAGACGCCAGAATGGGATTTGGGGTTAAATTTCATACTCAAAAATAGTGCTTTTTCTACTTGTTAAAAATTGAGCCATTTTGGTGTCCTAGGAAGGAAATTCCTGATGCCGGGGTCAGGGATTTTTTTGCTCAGGAGGTGAATTTTATTTTGACCCAAATGTAGAAACGGATGCCAGAATGGGATTCGGGGTTAAATTTCATGCTGAAAAATGGTGCTTTTATTAGTTTTTAAAAATTGAGCCGTTTTGGTGTCCAGGGAAGGAACTTCCTGATGCCGGGGTCAGGGATTTTTTTGCTGAGAGGTGAATTTTTTTTTGACCCATATGTAAAAACGGACGCCAGAATGGAATTCGGGGTTAAATTTCATGCTTAAAAATGGTGCTTTTATTAGTTTTTAAAAATTGAGCCGTTTTGGTGTCCAGGGAAGGAAATTCCTGATGCCGGGGTCAGGGATTTTTTTGATGAGGAGGTGAAATATTTTTTTTACCCAAATGTAAAAACGGACGCCAGAATGGGATTCGGGGTTAAATTTCATGCTCAAAAATGGTGCTTTTTCTAGTTTTTAAAAATTGAGCCGTTTTGTAACCAGGGAAGGAAATTCCTGATGCCGGGGTCAGGGATTTTTTTGCTCAGGAGGTGATTTTTTTTTTGACCCAAATGTAAAAACGGACGCCAGAATGGGATTCGGGGTTAAATTTCATGCTCAAAAATGGTGCTTTTTCAAGTTTTTAAAAATTGAGCCGTTTTGGTGTCCAGGGAAGGAAATTCCTGATGCCGGGGTCAGGGATTTTTTTGATCAGGAGGTGAATTTTTTTTTTCACCCAAATGTAAAAACGGACGCCAGAATGGGATTCGGGGTTAAATTTCATGCTGAAAAATGGTGCTTTTATTAGTTTTTAAAAATTGAGCCGTTTTGGTGTCCAGGGAAGGAACTTCCTGATGCCGGGGTCAGGGATTTTTTTGCTGAGAGGTGAATTTTTTTTGACCCAAATGTAAAAAGGGACACCAGAATGGAATTCGGGGTTAAATTTCATGCTTAAAAATGGTGCTTTTATTAGTTTTTAAAAATTGAGCCGTTTTGGTGTCCAGGGAAGGAAATTCCTGATGCCGGGGTCAGGGATTTTTTTGCTGAGAGGTGAATTTTTTTTTTTACCCAAATGTAAAAACGGACACCAGAATGGGATTTCGGGTTAAATTTCATGCTGAAAAATGGTGCTTTTTCTACTTTTTAAAAATTGAGCCGTTTTGGTGTCCTAGGAAGGAAATTCCTGATGCCGGGGTCAGGGATTTTTTTGCTCAGGAGGTGAATTTTTTTTTTGACCCAAATGTAGAAACGGACGCCAGAATGGGATTCGGGGTTAAATTTCATGCTGAAAAATGGTGCTTTTATTAGTTTTTAAAAATTGAGCCGTTTTGGTGTCCAGGAAAGGAAATTCCTGATTCCGGGGTCAGGGATTTTTTTGCTCAGGAGGTGAATTTTTTTTTTGACCCAAATGTAGAAACGGACGCCAGAATGGGATTCGGGGTTAAATTTCATGCTGAAAAATGGTGCTTTTATTAGTTTTTAAAAATTGAGCCGTTTTGGTGTCCAGGAAAGGAAATTCCTGATTCCGGGGTCAGGGATTTTTTTGATCAGGAGGTGAATTTTTTTTTGACCCAAATGTAAAAACAGACGCCAGAATGGAATTCGGGGTTAAATTTCATGCTTAAAAATGGTGCTTTTATTAGTTTTTAAAAATTGAGCCGTTTTGGTGTCCAGGGAAGGAAATTCCTGATGCCGGGGTCAGGGATTTTTTTGCTGAGAGGTGAATTTTTTTTTTTACCCAAATGTAAAAACAGATGCCAGAATGGGATTTGGGGTTAAATTTCATGCTCAAAAATAGTGCTTTTTCTACTTGTTAAAAATTGAGCCGTTCTGGTGTCCTAGGAAGGAAATTCCTGATGCCGGGGTCAGGGATTTTTTTGCTCAGGAGGTGAATTTTTTTTTGACCCAAATGTAGAAACGGACACCAGAATGGGATTCGGGGTTAAATTTCATGCTGAAAAATGGTGCTTTTATTAGTTTTTAAAAATTGAGCCGTTTTGGTGTCCAGGGAAGGAAATTCCTGGTGCCGGGGTCAGGGATTTTTTTGCTGAGAGGTGAATTTTTTCTTTGACCCAAATTTAAAAACGGACACCAGAATGCGATTTGGGGTTAAATTTCATGCTTAAAAATGGTGCTTTTTCTACTTTTTAAAAATTGAGCCGTTTTGGTGTCCGGGGAAGGAAATTCCTGATGCCGGGGTCAGGGATTTTTTTGCTCAGGAGGTGAATTTTTTTTTTGACCCAAATGTAGAAACGGACGCCAGAATGGGATTCGGGGTTAAATTTCATGCTGAAAAATGGTGCTTTTAATAGTTTTTAAAAATTGAGCCGTTTTGGTGTCCAGGGAAGGAAATTCCTGATGCCGGGGTCAGGGATTTTTTTGCTGAGAGGTGAATTTTTTTTTTTACCCAAATGTAAAAACAGACGCCAGAATGGGATTTGGGGTTAAATTTCATACTCAAAAATAGTGCTTTTTCTACTTGTTAAAAATTGAGCCGTTTTGGTGTCCTAGGAAGGAAATTCCTGATGCCGGGGTCAGGGATTTTTTTGCTCAGGAGGTGAATTTTTTTTTTGACCCAAATGTAGAAACGGACGCCAGAATGGGATTCGGGGTTAAATTTCATGCTGAAAAATGGTGCTTTTATTAGTTTTTAAAAATTGAGCCGTTTTGGTGTCCAGGGAAGGAACTTCCTGATGCCGGGGTCAGGGATTTTTTTGCTGAGAGGTGAATTTTTTTTTGACCCATATGTAAAAACGGACGCCAGAATGGAATTCGGGGTTAAATTTCATGCTTAAAAATGGTGCTTTTATTAGTTTTTAAAAATTGAGCCGTTTTGGTGTCCAGGGAAGGAAATTCCTGATGCCGGGGTCAGGGATTTTTTTGCTCAGGAGGTGAATTTTTTTTTGACCCAAATGTAGAAACGGACGCCAGAATGTGATTTGGGGTTAAATTTCATGCTTAAAAATGGTGCTTTTATTAGTTTTTAAAAATTGAGCCGTTTTGGTGTCCAGGGAAGGAAATTCCTGATGCCGGGGTCAGGGATTTTTTTGCTGAGAGGTGAATTTTTTTTTTGACCCAAATTTAAAAACGGACGCCAGAATGGGATTCGGGGTTAAATTTTATGCTAAAAAATGGTGCTTTCATTAGTTTTTAAAAATTGAGCCGTTTTGGTGTCCAGGGAAGGAACTTCCTGATGCCGGGGTCAGGGATTTTTTTGCTGAGAGGTGAATTTTTTTTTGACCCAAATGTAAAAAGGGACACCAGAATGGAATTCGGGGTTAAATTTCATGCTTAAAAATGGTGCTTTTATTAGTTTTTAAAAATTGAGCCGTTTTGGTGTCCAGGGAAGGAAATTCCTGATGCCGGGGTCAGGGATTTTTTTGATCAGGAGGTGAATTTTTTTTTCCACCCAAATGTAAAAACGGACGCCAGAATGGGATTCGGGGTTAAATTTCATGCTGAAAAATGGTGCTTTTATTAGTTTTTAAAAATTGAGCCGTTTTGGTGTCCAGGGAAGGAACTTCCTGATGCCGGGGTCAGGGATTTTTTTGCTGAGAGGTGAATTTTTTTTTTGACCCAAATTTAAAAACGGACACCAGAATGCGATTTGGGGTTAAATTTCATGCTTAAAAATGGTGCTTTTTTTACTTTTTAAAAATTGAGCCGTTTTGGTGTCCGGGGAAGGAAATTCCTGATGCCAGGGTCAGGGATTTTTTTGCTCAGGAGGTGAATTTTTTTTTTGACTTAAATGTAGAAACGGATGCCAGAATGGGATTCGGGGTTAAATTTCATGCTGAAAAATGGTGCTTTTATTAGTTTTTAAAAATTGAGCCGTTTTGGTGTCCAGGGAAGGAAATTCCTGATGCCGGGGTCAGGGATTTTTTTGCTGA
Organism: Azemiops feae; assembly: GCA_023970755.1. Classification (NCBI taxonomy): domain Eukaryota; kingdom Metazoa; phylum Chordata; class Lepidosauria; order Squamata; family Viperidae; genus Azemiops; species Azemiops feae. The sequence continues at coordinate 9,288 of JALGBA010001059.1, read as the reverse complement.
GAGGTGGATTTTTTTTTTTACCCAAATGTAAAAACAGACGCCAGAATGGGATTTGGGGTTAAATTTCATGCTCAAAAATAGTGCTTTTTCTACTTGTTAAAAATTGAGCCGTTTTGGTGTCCTAGGAAGGAAATTCCTGATGCCGGGGTCAGGGATTTTTTTGCTCAGGAGGTGAATTTTTTTTGACCCAAATGTAGAAACGGACGCCAGAATGGGATTCGGGGTTAAATTTCATGCTGAAAAATGGTACTTTTATTAGTTTTTAAAAATTGAGCCGTTTTGGTGTCCAGGGAAGGAAATTCCTGATGCCGAGGTCAGGGATTTTTTGCTGAGAGGTGAATTTTTTTTTTGACCCAAATTTAAAAACGGACACCAGAATGCGATTTGGGGTTAAATTTCATGCTTAAAAATGGTGCTTTTTCTACTTTTTAAAAATTGAGCCGTTTTGGTGTCCGGGGAAGGAAATTCCTGATGCCGGGGTCAGGGATTTTTTTGCTCAGGAGGTGAATTTTTTTTTTGACCCAAATGTAGAAACGGACGCCAGAATGGGATTCGGGGTTAAATTTCAAGCTGAAAAATGGTGCTTTTATTAGTTTTTAAAAATTGAGCCGTTTTGGTGTCCAGGGAAGGAAATTCCTGATGCCGGGGTCAGGGATTTTTTTGCTGAGAGGTGAATTTTTTTTTTTACCCAAATGTAAAAACAGACGCCAGAATGGTATTTCGGGTTAAATTTCATACTCAAAAATGGTGCTTTTATTAGTTTTTAAAAATTGAGCCGTTTTGGTGTCCAGGGAAGGAAATTCCTGATGCCGGGGTCAGGGATTTTTTTGCTGAGAGGTGAATTTTTTTTTGACCCAAATGTAAAAAGGGACACCAGAATGGAATTCGGGGTTAAATTTCATGCTTAAAAATGGTGCTTTTATTAGTTTTTAAAAATTGAGCCGTTTTGGTGTCCAGGGAAGGAAATTCCTGATGCCGGGGTCAGGGATTTTTTTGATCAGGAGGTGAATTTTTTTTTTCACCCAAATGTAAAAACGGACGCCAGAATGGGATTCGGGGTTAAATTTCATGCTGAAAAATGGTGCTTTTATTAGTTTTTAAAAATTGAGCCGTTTTGGTGTCCAGGGAAGGAACTTCCTGATGCCGGGGTCAGGGATTTTTTTGCTGAGAGGTGAGTTTTTTTTTTGACCCGAAATTTAAACACGACGCCCACAGAATGGGATTCGGGGTTAAATTTCATGCTTAAAAATTGTGCTTTTATTAGTTGTAAAAATGAGCCGTTTTGGGGTCCAGGGAAGGAAAATTCTGATGCGGGGTCAGGGATTTTTTTGCTGAGAGGCGAATTTTTTTTTTTTGACCCAAATGTAAAAACAGACGCCAGAATGGGATTCGGGGTTAAATTTCATGCTTAAAAATGGTGCTTTTATTAGTTTTTAAAAATTGAGCCGTTTTGGTGTCCAGGGAAGGAAATTCCTGATGCCGGGGTCAGGGATTTTTTTGATCAGGAGGTGAATTTTTTTTTGACCCAAATGTAAAAACGGACGCCAGCATGGAATTCAGCGTTAAATTTCATGCTTAAAAATGGTGCTTTTATTAGTTTTTAAAAATTGAGCCGTTTTGGTGTCCAGGGAAGGAAATTCCTGATGCCGGGGTCAGGGATTTTTTTGATCAGGAGGTGAATTTTTTTTTTCACCCAAGTGTAAAAACGGACGCCAGAATGGGATTCGGGGTTAAATTTCATGCTGAAAAATGGTGCTTTTATTAGTTTTTAAAAATTGAGCCGTTTTGGTGTCCAGGAAAGGAAATTCCTGATTCCGGGGTCAGGGATTTTTTTGATCAGGAGGTGAATTTTTTTTTGACCCAAATGTAAAAACAGACGCCAGAATGGAATTCGGGGTTAAATTTCATGCTTAAAAATGGTGCTTTTATTAGTTTTTAAAAATTGAGCCGTTTTGGTGTCCAGGGAAGGAAATTCCTGATGCCGGGGTCAGGGATTTTTTTGCTGAGAGGTGAATTTTTTTTTTTACCCAAATGTAAAAACAGACGCCAGAATGGAATTCGGGGTTAAATTTCATGCTTAAAAATGGTGCTTTTATTAGTTTTTAAAAATTGAGCCGTTTTGGTGTCCAGGGAAGGAAATTCCTGATGCCGGGGTCAGGGATTTTTTTGCTGAGAGGTGAATTTTTTTTTTGACCCAAATTTAAAAACGGACACCAGAATGCGATTTCAGGTTAAATTTCATGCTTAAAAATGGTGCTTTTTCTACTTTTTAAAAATTGAGCCGTTTTGGTGTCCGGGGAAGGAAATTCCTGATGCCGGGGTCAGGGATTTTTTTGCTCAGGAGGTGAATTTTTTTTTTGACCCAAATGTAGAAACGGACGCCAGAATGGGATTTGGGGTTAAATTTCATGCTGAAAAATGGTGCTTTTATTAGTTTTTAAAAATTGAGCCGTTTTGGTGTCCAGGAAAGGAAATTCCTGATTCCGGGGTCAGGGATTTTTTTGATCAGGAGGTGAATTTTTTTTTGACCCAAATGTAAAAACAGACGCCAGAATGGAATTCGGGGTTAAATTTCATGCTTAAAAATGGTGCTTTTATTAGTTTTTAAAAATTGAGCCGTTTTGGTGTCCAGGGAAGGAAATTCCTGATGCCGGGGTCAGGGATTTTTTTGCTGAGAGGTGAATTTTTTTTTTTACCCAAATGTAAAAACAGACGCCAGAATGGGATTTGGGGTTAAATTTCATACTCAAAAATAGTGCTTTTTCTACTTGTTAAAAATTGAGCCATTTTGGTGTCCTAGGAAGGAAATTCCTGATGCCGGGGTCAGGGATTTTTTTGCTGAGAGGTGAATTTTTTTTTTGACCCAAATTTAAAAACGGACACCAGAATGCGATTTGGGGTTAAATTTCATGCTTAAAAATGGTGCTTTTTCTAGTTTTTAAAAATTGAGCCGTTTTGGTGTCCAGGGAAGGAAATTCCTGATGCCGGGGTCAGGGATTTTTTTGCTCAGGAGGTGAAATTTTTTTTTGACCCAAATGTAAAAACGGACGCCAAAATGGGATTCGGGGTTAAATTTCATGCTTAAAAATGGTGCTTTTTCTAGTTTTTAAAAATTGAGCCGTTTTGGTGTCCAGGGAAGGAAATTCCTGATGCGGGGTCAGGGATTTTTTTGCTGAGGAGGTGAAATGTTTTTTTTACCCAAATGTAAAAACAGACGCCAGAATGGGATTCGGGGTTAAATTTCATGCTCAAAAATGGTGCTTTTTCTAGTTTTTAAAAATTGAGCCCTTTTGGTGTCCAGGGAAGGAAATTCCTGATGCCGGGGTCAGGGATTTTTTTGCTCAGGAGGTGAAATATTTTTTTTGACCCAAATTTAAAAACAGACGCCAGAATGGGATTCGGGGTTAAATTTCAATGCTCAAAATCTTGCTTTATATACATAACACTATGTTAAAAATTGATCCGTTTTGGTGTCCTAGAAGGAAATTCCTGATGCCGGGGTCAGGGATTTTTTTGCTCAGGATGTGAATTTGTTTTTGGCCCAAATGTAAAAACGGACGCCAGAATGGGATTCGGGGTTAAATTTCATGCTGAAAAATGGTGCTTTTATTAGTTTTTAAAAATTGAGCCGTTTTGGTGTCCAGGGAAGGAACTTCCTGATGCCGGGGTCAGGGATTTTTTTGCTGAGAGGTGAATTTTTTTTTTGACCCAAATTTAAAAACGGACACCAGAATGCGATTTGGGGTTAAATTTCATGCTTAAAAATGGTGCTTTTTTTACTTTTTAAAAATTGAGCCGTTTTGGTGTCCGGGGAAGGAAATTCCTGATGCCAGGGTCAGGGATTTTTTTGCTCAGGAGGTGAATTTTTTTTTTGACTTAAATGTAGAAACGGATGCCAGAATGGGATTCGGGGTTAAATTTCATGCTGAAAAATGGTGCTTTTATTAGTTTTTAAAAATTGAGCCGTTTTGGTGTCCAGGGAAGGAAATTCCTGATGCCGGGGTCAGGGATTTTTTTGCTCAGGAGGTGAATTTTCTTTTTGACCCAAATGTAAAAACAGATGCCAGAATGGGATTTGGGGTTAAATTTCATGCTCAAAAATGCTGCTTTTTCTACTTGTTAAAAATTGAGCCATTTTCAGGGTTTTTTTTGCTCAGGAGGTGAAATTTTTTTTTGACCCAAATGTAAAAACGGATGCCAGAATGGGATTTGGGGTTAAATTTCATGCTTAAAAATGGTGCTTTTATTAGTTTTTAAAAATTGAGCCGTTTTGGTGTCCAGGGAAGGAAATTCCTGATGCCGGGGTCAGGGATTTTTTTGCTGAGAGGTGAATTTTTTTTTTTACCCAAATGTAAAAACAGACGCCAGAATGGGATTTGGGGTTAAATTTCATGCTCAAAAATAGTGCTTTTTCTACTTGTTAAAAATTGAGCCGTTTTGGTGTCCTAGGAAGGAAATTCCTGATGCCGGGGTCAGGGATTTTTTTGCTCAGGAGGTGAATTTGTTTTTGACCCAAATGTAGAAACGGACGCCAGAATGGGATTCGGGGTTAAATTTCATGCTGAAAAATGGTACTTTTATTAGTTTTTAAAAATTGAGCCGTTTTGGTGTCCAGGGAAGGAAATTCCTGATGCCGGGGTCAGGGATTTTTTGCTGAGAGGTGAATTTTTTTTTTGACCCAAATTTAAAAACGGACACCAGAATGCGATTTGGGGTTAAATTTCATGCTTAAAAATGGTGCTTTTTCTACTTTTTAAAAATTGAGCCGTTTTGGTGTCCGGGGAAGGAAATTCCTGATGCCGGGGTCAGGGATTTTTTTGCTCAGGAGGTGAATTTTTTTTTTGACCCAAATGTAGAAACGGACGCCAGAATGGGATTCGGGGTTAAATTTCATGCTGAAAAATGGTGCTTTTATTAGTTTTTAAAAATTGAGCCGTTTTGGTGTCCAGGGAAGGAAATTCCTGATGCCGGGGTCAGGGATTTTTTTGCTGAGAGGTGAATTTTTTTTTTGACCCAAATGTAAAAACAGACGCCAGAATGGGATTTCGGGTTAAATTTCATACTCAAAAATAGTGCTTTTTCTACTTGTTAAAAATTGAGCCGTTTTGGTGTCCTAGGAAGGAAATTCCTGATGCCGGGGTCAGGGATTTCTTTGCTCAGGAGGTGAATTTTTTTTTTGACCCAAATGTAGAAACGGACGCCAGAATGGGATTCGGGGTTAAATTTCATGCTGAAAAATGGTGCTTTTATTAGTTTTTAAAAATTGAGCCGTTTTGGTGTCCAGGAAAGGAAATTCCTGATTCCGGGGTCAGGGATTTTTTTGATCAGGAGGTGAATTTTTTTTTGACCCAAATGTAAAAACAGACGCCAGAATGGAATTCGGGGTTAAATTTCATGCTTAAAAATGGTGCTTTTATTAGTTTTTAAAAATTGAGCCGTTTTGGTGTCCAGGGAAGGAAATTCCTGATGCCGGGGTCAGGGATTTTTTTGCTGAGAGGTGAATTTTTTTTTTTACCCAAATGTAAAAACAGATGCCAGAATGGGATTTGGGGTTAAATTTCATGCTCAAAAATAGTGCTTTTTCTACTTGTTAAAAATTGAGCCGTTCTGGTGTCCTAGGAAGGAAATTCCTGATGCCGGGGTCAGGGATTTTTTTGCTCAGGAGGTGAATTTTTTTTTGACCCAAATGTAGAAACGGACACCAGAATGGGATTCGGGGTTAAATTTCATGCTGAAAAATGGTGCTTTTATTAGTTTTTAAAAATTGAGCCGTTTTGGTGTCCAGGGAAGGAAATTCCTGGTGCCGGGGTCAGGGATTTTTTTGCTGAGAGGTGAATTTTTTCTTTGACCCAAATTTAAAAACGGACACCAGAATGCGATTTGGGGTTAAATTTCATGCTTAAAAATGGTGCTTTTTCTACTTTTTAAAAATTGAGCCGTTTTGGTGTCCGGGGAAGGAAATTCCTGATGCCGGGGTCAGGGATTTTTTTGCTCAGGAGGTGAATTTTTTTTTTGACCCAAATGTAGAAACGGACGCCAGAATGGGATTCGGGGTTAAATTTCATGCTGAAAAATGGTGCTTTTAATAGTTTTTAAAAATTGAGCCGTTTTGGTGTCCAGGGAAGGAAATTCCTGATGCCGGGGTCAGGGATTTTTTTGCTGAGAGGTGAATTTTTTTTTTTGACCCAAATTTAAAAACGGACACCAGAATGCGATTTGGGGTTAAATTTCATGCTGAAAAATGGTGCTTTTATTAGTTTTTAAAAATTGAGCCGTTTTGGTGTCCGGGGAAGGAAATTCCTGATGCCGGGGTCAGGGATTTTTTTGCTCAGGAGGTGAATTTTTTTTTTGACTTAAATGTAGAAACGGACGCCAGAATGGGATTCGGGGTTAAATTTCATGCTGAAAAATGGTGGCTTTATTAGTGTTTTAAAAATTCAGGCCGTTTTTTTTGGTGTCCAGAAAGGAATTCCTGATTCCGGGGTCAGGGATTTTTTTTGATCAGGAGGTGAGTTTTTTTTTCTCACCCAAATGTAAAAACAAGACGCCAAATGGAATTCGGGGTTAAATTTTTCATGCTTAAAAATGGTGCTTTATAATTAGTTTTTAGAAATTGGAGCCGTTTTGGTGTCCAGGAATGGAAATTCCGTGATGCCGGTGTCATGGATTTTTTTTGTTGAGATGTGAATTTTTTTTTTACCCCAAATTAAAAACGGCACACCAGAGATGGGATTCGGGGTTAAATTTCATGCTGAAAAATGGTGCTTTTATTAGTTTTTAAAAATTGAGCCGTTTTGGTGTCCAGGGAAGGAAATTCCTGATTCCGGGGTCAGGGATTTTTTTGCTCAGGAGGTGAATTTTTTTTTTGACCCAAATGTAGAAATGGACGCCAGAATGGGATTCGGGGTTAAATTTCATGCTGAAAAATGGTGCTTTTATTAGTTTTTAAAAATTGAGCCGTTTTGGTGTCCAGGGAAGGAAATTCCTGATTCCGGGGTCAGGGATTTTTTTGATCAGGAGGTAAATTTTTTTTTGACCCAAATGTAAAAACAGACGCCAGAATGGAATTCGGGGTTAAATTTCATGCTTAAAAATGGTGCTTTATTATTTTTGAAAAATGGGAGAGCCGTTTTGGTGTCATGGGAAGGAAATTCCTGATGCCGGGGTCAAGGGGATTTTTTGCTGATATGTGAAATTCTTTTTTTTGACCCAAATTTTAAAAACGGTCACCAGAAATGCGATTTGGGGGTTGGGGGGGAGGAGGGGATTAATTTCATGCTTAAAAATGGTGCTTTTTCTACTTGTTTAAAATTGAGCCGTTTTGGTGTCCAGGGAAGGAAATTCCTGATGCCGGGGTCAGGGATTTTTTTGATCAGGAGGTGAATTTTTTTTTTCACCCAAATGTAAAAACGGACGCCAGAATGGGATTCGGGGTTAAATTTCATGCTGAAAAATGGTGCTTTTATTAGTTTTTAAAAATTGAGCCGTTTTGGTGTCCAGGGAAGGAACTTCCTGATGCCGGGGTCAGGGATTTTTTTGCTGAGAGGTGAATTTTTTTTGACCAAAATGTAAAAAGGGACACCAGAATGGAATTCGGGGTTAAATTTCATGCTTAAAAATGGTGCTTTTATTAGTTTTTAAAAATTGAGCCGTTTTGGTGTCCAGGGAAGGAAATTCCTGATGCCGGGGTCAGGGATTTTTTTGATCAGGAGGTGAATTTTTTTTTCCACCCAAATGTAAAAACGGACGCCAGAATGGGATTCGGGGTTAAATTTCATGCTTAAAAATGGTGCTTTTATTAGTTTTTAAAAATTGAGCCGTTTTGGTGTCCAGGGAAGGAAATTCCTGATGCCGGGGTCAGGGATTTTTTTGCTGAGAGGTGGATTTTTTTTTTGACCCAAATTTAAAAACGGACACCAGAATGCGATTTGGGGTTAAATTTCATGCTTAAAAATGGTGCTTTTTCTACTTTTTAAAAATTGAGCCGTTTTGGTGTCCGGGGAAGGAAATTCCTGATGCCGGGGTCAGGGATTTTTTTGCTCAGGAGGTGAATTTTTTTTTTGACCCAAATGTAGAAACGGACGCCAGAATGGGATTCGGGGTTAAATTTCATGCTGAAAAATGGTGCTTTTATTAGTTTTTAAAAATTGAGCCGTTTTGGTGTCCAGGGAAGGAAATTCCTGATTCCGGGGTCAGGGATTTTTTTGCTCAGGAGGTGAATTTTTTTTTTGACCCAAATGTAGAAATGGACGCCAGAATGGGATTCGGGGTTAAATTTCATGCTGAAAAATGGTGCTTTTATTAGTTTTTAAAAATTGAGCCGTTTTGGTGTCCAGGGAAGGAAATTCCTGATGCCGGGGTCAGGGATTTTTTTGCTGAGAGGTGAATTTTTTTTTTTACACAAATGTAAAAACAGACGCCAGAATGGGATTTCGGGTTAAATTTCATACTCAAAAATAGTGCTTTTTCTACTTGTTAAAAATTGAGCCGTTTTGGTGTCCAGGAAAGGAAATTCCTGATTCCGGGGTCAGGGATTTTTTTGATCAGGAGGTGAATTTTTTTTTGACCCAAATGTAAAAACAGACGCCAGAATGGAATTCGGGGTTAAATTTCATGCTTAAAAATGGTGCTTTTATTAGTTTTTAAAAATTGAGCCGTTTTGGTGTCCAGGGAAGGAAATTCCTGATGCCGGGGTCAGGGATTTTTTTGCTGAGAGGTGAATTTTTTTTTTTACCCAAATGTAAAAACAGATGCCAGAATGGGATTTGGGGTTAAATTTCATGCTCAAAAATAGTGCTTTTTCTACTTGTTAAAAATTGAGCCGTTCTGGTGTCCTAGGAAGGAAATTCCTGATGCCGGGGTCAGGGATTTTTTTGCTCAGGAGGTGAATTTTTTTTTGACCCAAATGTAGAAACGGACACCAGAATGGGATTCGGGGTTAAATTTCATGCTGAAAAATGGTGCTTTTATTAGTTTTTAAAAATTGAGCCGTTTTGGTGTCCAGGGAAGGAAATTCCTGGTGCCGGGGTCAGGGATTTTTTTGCTGAGAGGTGAATTTTTTCTTTGACCCAAATTTAAAAACGGACACCAGAATGCGATTTGGGGTTAAATTTCATGCTTAAAAATGGTGCTTTTTCTACTTTTTAAAAATTGAGCCGTTTTGGTGTCCGGGGAAGGAAATTCCTGATGCCGGGGTCATGGATTTCTGTGCTCAGGAGGTGAAATATTTTTTTTGACGCAAATGTAAAAACGGACGCCAGAATGGGATTCGGGGTTAAATTTCATGCT
>JALGBA010001058.1:0-12125 GCA_023970755.1 Azemiops feae | reverse complement strand
TGCCTGAGCAGGGGGTTGGACTAGATGACCTCCAAGGTCCCTTCCAACATTATTATTATTATTATTATTATTATTATTATTATTATTATTATTATTATTATTATTATTATTATTATTATTATTATTATTATTATTATTATTATTATTATTATTATTATTATTATTATTATTATATCTGCAATCTTTCTCATAATTAGCTCCTATTATTCCTAACAAAAATATTTCTGATTTAAAGTCTATTTGTTTTTTAGTCATTTTCTCCAACCATAAATGTATTTTAACCCAAAATCTTTTTGCTTTAGGGCATGTCCATCAGATATAATGATAAGTACCTGGTCTTTGTTTACATTTCCAACAGTTGTTTGAAGTATTTTTAAACATTTTTGCTAATCTCACTGTTGTCATATGCCATCTGTAAAACATTTTATATAAGTTTTCTTTATATGCCACTGCTTTAGTTAATTTAATATTTCTTTCCCATAACTTTTGCCAATCTTCTAATTCTATATTATATCCAAAATTATTTGCCCATGTTATCATTGTTTCTTTTACTTGTTCTTCCTCCATCTTTAAGTTTAACAGAAATCTATAGAGTTTCTTAATCAAGTTTTCATCTGTTTTTAGCAGTATCTGGTCAAATTCTGTCTGTTCTTTATAAAATCCCATTGTTTTAACATCTTTTTCATATCTCATTTGAATTTGCAGAAATGGCCACCATGCTAGATCAATACCTTGTTCTTGTAAATCTTGTCTGTCTTTCAATTTTCCTTCATTGTTTTTATAAGTCACAACTTTACCTTGGTTGATTAAATTTGGGTAAGCAAAAGCTTCCATTGTTGAAAGCCATTCAGGTATCTTAATATAATTTTTTTCTTTTATTTTTTCCCATTTTGAAAGAAGTGCATTCCTTATAAAACGGTTTTGAAAGTATTTATGTATTTTATTCTTCCCATACCACAGAAAGGCATGCCAACCAATTTGTAGGTCATGCCCCTCTAGGTACAATAGTCTTTTATCTCTAAGCATTATCCATTCTTTAAGCCATGTTAGAATAGTTGCTTGGTAGTATAACCTCCAGTCCGGCAGTCCAAATCCTCCATTTTCTTTCGCTTCTTGTAGCATTTTCACTTTAATTCTAGCTTTTTTTCCTTTCCAGATAAATTTCAATATTATTGTATTCAGTTCATCAAAAAAAAGGCTTTTCCCAGCCTTACAGGAATCGTTTGAAATAAAAAAAAGTATTTTTGGTAAGATATTCATTTTCACTGTTGCTATTCTCCCCAACATTGAAAGTTGGAAGTTTTTCCACTTTTCCAAATCCAATTTTATTTGTTTTAGCAGTCTTACATAGTTATCTTCTTTTATTGTTACACATCTTACTGTTAGATAAATTCCCAAATATTTAACTTTTTAAACTATTTGAAGATTTGTTTTTTTTTGTTAGTTGACTTTTTGTTTTTCTGTTAAATTCTTTGTTAGCACTTTAGTCTTTTCTCTGTTTATTGTGAACCCTGCCACTTCTCCATTTTTTTCTATTTTCTCCAGACGTTTGGTGCTTGTTTCCAATGGATCTTCCAATATAAAAACCAAATCATCTGCAAATGCTTGTAGTTTATATTTTTCATTTTTTATCTCCAGTCCTTTAATTTCTATATCTTGTCTAATGTTTCTATTCAGTACTTCCAATGTTAGTATAAATAGTAATGGGGATAGTGGGCATCCCTGTCTTGTGCCCTTTTTAATATTGAAGTTTTCTGTAAGATCTCCATTTACAATTATTTTGGCTGTTTGTTTACAATAAATTGTTTTGATTACATTTATAAAGTTTTTTCCAAAGTCCATTTCTGCAAATTGCTGAAACATAAATTGCCAGTTTACGTTGTCAAATGCTTTCTGTGCATCAAGGAATATTAAAGCCATCTGTTTCCCTGAATGAATGTCATAGTACTCTAACACATCAAGAATCATTCTTAAATTATTTTTATCTGTCTTTTTGGTAGGAAAGTATTTTGGTCTGTATGTATAAATTCGATCAAAAATTTCTTTAGTTTTTCTGCCATTATTGAGGCAAAGATTTTGTAGTCTACATTTAATAGTGATATTGGTCTATAATTTTTTATTTGCGTTAATACTTTAGGTATTAAAGTAATATTGGCTTCAGTCCATGTATTTGGTATTTTAGCCTCCAGGAGAATTTTGTTACACAGTTGTTTCAGGATCGGACTTAATACATCTTGTAATGATTTATAAAACTCTTCAGGTAATCCATCTGGGCCAGGAGTCTTATCCTTTTTTTGCCTTTTTATAGCCTCTATAAACTCCATCATTGATATTTTTCCATTTAATATGTTTCAAATATTCTCTGGAATTTTTGGTAAATCTGCTTTTTTTAAGTACTGCTGTATTTTTTCTTTTGGAATTTCGTCTGCCTTATAAAGTATCTCATAATAATCTTTAATAATTTTTTTTAATTGTATCATTTTGAAACTGTAATTCATCTTTTGGATCTTGCAGCTTGTTTATCAATTTTTTCTCTTTTTCTTTTTTTAGTCTATATGCCAGGGCTTTTCAACCTTTTTACCGATTGTACCACTTTTAGAATATGGCAACAGTCATAGGTTCGCCACCACGGTTCTAGTCGATCTTATCTGTCTCTGATCTCTTGGTCTTGCTCCTTCTTCTGTATATGTGTTTTTAATTTCTTCCTCCTCTCTTGTTTGACTGCTCCTTCTACTGCCATTTCTTCCTGTTTCTTTGTTTCTCTCTTTGTACTGGATTCAGGGTCACCTCTTTCCAAAAATGCTCTATGGCAGGGCTTTTCAACCTTTTCACCAATTGTACCACTTTTAGAATATGGCAACATTTGAGTACCACGAGTCACCTAGCAAGGTGTCAAAAACTTGATGACCAAAAAAAAATGGAAAAAAGTGATAAAAGTACAGGTACTCCTTGACTTACAACAGTTTGCTTAGTGACTGTTCAAAGTTACAATGGCACTGGAAAAAGTGACTTATGACCATTTTTCACACTTATGACTGTTGCAGCATCCCCAGGGTCATGTGATTTACATTCGGATTTACATTCGGATGCTTGGCTTGGGGTGTTGCTTGAGGGGTGGCTACTGAGTGTGCGACATCATTGTGGCTGTCAAGCCCCATGGGCTTGACATTCCTACGAGGGGGGGACCCATGCAGCCGGCCATCAAAGCATGCTGCCGGCCGCCAGAAATGCCACACAGGAGGAACAGCTGACAGCAGCCTACAGGGTGGCGTGCGGGACTCCGGCGTACCCGTGGTTAGAGCAGCTGGCCAGCGCTCCATTGTGGCCGACTCCGGCACCAGCAGCAGGGATCCCCCACAGCTTGCGGCTTCTGCTGTGATGCCCGGATCGGTTTCCCAGCGTGCAGGCGTTGGAATGTTCGATCGGTATCGGGAGCAGAACTCAGTGAGCCCAGAGCAAGGGAGCACCCCCCACCCACGGCTGTCCCCCGAGTCACCATCAGATGCCTATCACGGGCGGGCGTCACGGAACGCGGGCGTCAGAGAACGCGTGCAGCAACATCACTGATGGGAGGAGCATCCCGAGGAGGCCGCCGGTGCCTGGTTGAAGCAGCTGGCTGGTGCTCCATTGTAGCCAGCTCCGGCGGCGGCAGGGATCCCCCACAGTTTGCAGCTTCCGCTGCGATGCCTGGATCGGTTTCCCAGCTTGCGGGCATTGGAATGTTCGTTCGGTATCGGGAGCGGAACTCAGCGAGCCCGGAGCAAGGGAACAGCCCCCCTGCCCACGGCTGTCCCCCGAGTCACCATCAGATGCCTATCACGGGTAGGCGGCCTGAGCCAACGAGGCACCGGCGATTGCCTTGAGCCGCCGCCACGGCCCAATGAGGCCGTGCTGCGCCCGACGGGCAGCGCGTAGTGGCCAATGAGTGCCGGGTGGAGGGTGGCACTCGAGGGTTGGCTACTGAGTGTGCGGCACCATTGTGGCCAGTTCGATCGGTATCGAGAGTGGGGAGCGAAGAGCTGAGCTCAGCGAGCCTGGAGCAAGGGAGCAGGCATCCCCGCCCATGGCCGGCCCCCAAGTCACCATTATGATCAGCATCAGCAAAACAAACGTGGGCCTCGATTCCCACCTGCTGCCACGGGATTAGTCCTCCGGGAGGGCGCGCGCCATCTGGCCGCTTTGCTTTCCCCTCCATAAAGCCGGGCACCTCGGGAAGAGGAGAGGGGGAAAAGATTCGAGCCCCGGGAGGCAACGTGAGGGCCATGAGGGGTATCGCAAGCTCGCGGGAGGGGGGGAGGAGAGGAAAAGAAATGGAAGAGAGTGAGGCCACAACACAGAGAGAGAGAGAGAGAAGGGGGAAAAGAAGGAGGGGACGGTTGTGAGGTTGGCACTCAGGGTCGCGACGCGAGTGGTCTCAAACACCTACCTGCGAGTGGATGGCTCTGTCCCCTTCAGGCTCATGCTTGCTTCTGAAGTAAGAAGAGGGGGGGAAGGGTGACACAGATCCTGCACAATGAGTCCCTGGGGAGGGCGGGGCCTCACTCTGCACCTGCGCTCTTCGTGCGCCCTCAGTAGGATTCCTGCAGGCCGTCGCCAAGCAGCATGTTTTCAATTTCAACAAGCAAGTGAGCTGGGAAGGAGGGGGGGAGGAAGGCGACGCCATGGGGGGGAGGAAGGCGATGCCGCGTACCACCAGCCAGGTGGTCGCGTACCACTAGTGGTACGCGTACCACCGGTTGAAAAGCCCTGCTCTATGGTTGTCAAAGAATTCCATTTCTTTAAGTGGCGTGTCCAGTCTATATCTTTTCGTATCCCAGTAAATTAAAATCCCTTCTGGAATCAGCCATCTGAAATTCACTCCTTTTTCAATTAATTTCCTTTTCCTCTTTGGTATTCTCTTATTCTCCTAGGAATTTGTTTGAGGACTACAATTTCTTTTTCTTTGTATTTCAGAGATTCATCTCTTACTCTTCTCAAAATCTCATCTCTTGTAGATCTTTTAAGAAATCTAACATGTACTTCCCTGGGGACTTTATTTCTTAATTTCCCCAAAGTTTAAACCGCCGCTTATAGTTCAGGAGGGAGGGGTAAGGAAAGTAGTCTCACCCAGATCGGCTGTTTTACCTTCTGCTTTAAAATTCGTTGTCTCCGACAATCAGCTGCTTCTGGCAGACCGCATGGGTGCGGTCAGCCTTTCTTCCTGCCAGTCCCAAGGGTTCCTTTGGATCAAGCGGGCCAGCTACCACTGGCCCACGATCTGCAAAGTTTCACCCTTTGGCCAGTCGCATCTACGGGGCGACTTTCAGTCCTATTGGAATCCCCAGCTGGTAGATATCGGGCTTGGGGGACAGAGATTCATTACCCAGCACCCATCTTGTAGCGACGTCACCAGAAACTCCTCAGGACTCTTCAATATCTTCATCAATGACTTAGATGAGGTAATTGAAGGGGAACTCATTAAATTCACAGATGACACCAAACTAGCAGAAGTAGCCAACACCCCAGAAGACAAACACAGGATCCAAAAAGATCTTGACCAAGTTGAACAATGGGCCATATCCAACAAAATGAGTTTCAGTGTAGAGAAAAGCAAAGTCTTACATTTAGGTAGAAAAAACCAAAGGCACAAATACAGATTGGGTGAGACCTGGCTCAAAAACAGTGACTGTGAGAGGGACCTTGGAGTCCTAGTGGACGATCACTTGACAAAATCCTGGGTTGTATAAACAGAGCCATAGAATCAAGATCATGAGAAGTACTATTACCACTTTATAAAACCCTAGTAAGATGACACCTAGAATACTGTAGCCAATTTTGGTCACCATGTCACAAAAAAGATGTTGAGAGTTTGGAAAAAATTCAAAGAAGAGCAACTAAGATGATCAGGGGCCTGGAGACTAAAACATACAAAGAATGGCTACGGGATTTGGGCCTGGCTAGTCTAAGGAAAAGAAGAAATAGGGGAGACATGATAGCAATATTCCAGTACCTGAGGGACTGCCACAAGGCAGAGGGGGGCGTTGTTCACCAAAGAACCAGATGGAAGGACAAGAAACAACAGTTGGAAACTGACCAAAGAGAGAAGCAACCTAGAACTAAGGAGAAATTTCCTGACAGTGAGGACAATCAACCAGTGGAACAGTTTATCCCCAGAAATTGTGGGTGCTCCATCACTGGAGATTTTTAAGAAGAGACTGGACATCAACCTGTCTGAGACGATATAGGTTCTCCTGCTTGAGCAGGGGGCTGGACTAGAAGACCTCAAAGGTCGCTTCCAGCTCTATTCTATTCTATTCTATTCTATTCTATTCTATTCTATTCTATTATATTATATTATATTATATTATATTATATTATATTATATTATATTATATTATATTATATTATATTATATTATATTATATTATATTATATTATATTATATTATATTATATTATAATTATCTGATTATGGATAAGTCAGAGTCAAAAGTTAAGGTCTTTGGAAAATGACAGCATTGCCATATAGGGCTAATTGATGAGGAGGCAACAGAGCAAGCTCACACCTTTCCTTACCTGGGGGAACATTTCCCTGTGACTGGATCTGGCCTCCCTCGACATCAAAGGAGCTCATTTAGAAGGCACAAGTGAATGCACTGTTAATTTTTTTAAAAAATCATAGGTATGAGGCTTCCTTACACTGAATTATTAAATACAAAATACCAACGTTACCTAAATGCACATATTGAGCTGCACTTTGGGATTTAATTTATATCACTACTAGAAAAAATCCGATCAGATCATCTGAGAAGTATCTTGATGGTGGATAAAAGGACTTCAGCTGCTGCCCTCAGAGCGGAATTGGGAATTTATACAATTTATAAAATTGGGGCATATAATTATATTTTAATAAAATTAATGGTATGGATAATAATAATAATAATAATAATAATAATAATAATAATAATAATAATAATAATAATAATAATAATAATAATAATAATAATAATAATAATAATAATAATAATAATAATAATAATAATAATAATCAAGCACTAGCAAAGGATGACGGTTACAAATACCTAGGCATATTGGAAGCAGATAACATCTTGAATTGAAAAGTCAAAGAGTCAACGCAAAAGGAATACATCAGGAGAATCCGCAAAATTTTAAAATCAAACCTTAATGCTGGAAACATAATTAAAGCCATTAATACATGGGCAGTCCCAGTGATACGCTACCCAGCTGGAATTATCAACTGGACTTTGGCTGAACTGGAAAACCGAGACCGGAAAACACGTAAACTTTTGAATATGTACCACGCTCTACATCCACGAAGTGACATCGACAGGTTGTACCTGCCAAGAAAAATAGGGGGCAGAGGACTATTGCAAATCCACCAAACTGTAGAAGAAGAAAAACGAAGTTTGAATGACTATGTGAATCAAAGTACAGAAAAACTGCTGCAGGCTGTGAAAACAGAGAGCACTGTAAAAATAACAGAAACAAAGGCAGAATATAAGGAAAAACGGCTGGATGACAGATTAAATAGATGGAAAACCAAAGCTTTGCATGGACAGCATTTGAAAAACATTGAAGGAAAATGTGATAACAACTTGACATGGGCATGGCTTAAGATGGGAACCATCAAGAAAGAAACGGAAGGCTTAATACTGGCTGCTCAAGAACAAGCATTACAAACTAATGCCATGAAAGCGAAGATACAAAAATCCACTGACAATCCAAATTGCCGACTTTGCAATGACAAACTTGAAACTGTTTCACACCTAATCTGTGAGTGCAGCAAAATCGCACAAACTGATTACAAATCTAGACATGATCGAGTTGCTAAATTAATCCACTGGGCATTGTGTAAAAAATATGACTTCCTTGTGTCCGAAAAGTTGTGGGAACACAGGGTGGAAAAAGTTGGTGAGAATGAGAGGGTGAAGATCTTGTGGGACTTTTGAATACAGACAGATCGCCATTTGGAACACAATATGCCGGATATCGCAGTTGTAGAGAACCGAAGCGTACAGCTGATTGATATTGCTGTACCAGGAGATGCCAGAGTCGAAGAAAAAGAACTGGAAAAAATTATGAAATATCGCGACCTGGCCATCGAAACTGCGCGATTATGGATGAAACGTGTAACAGTGGTACCCATTGTCATCGGGGCACTGGGAACTATGTCAAAAAACTTCGCAAAACACATCAAGAAATTGCAGCTTCCTGCAATAACTCCAGCAATGTTACAAAAAACTGCGCTACTCGGAACATCTTATATTTTAAGAAGGTACCTGGTTGACACCTAGGATGCTGGTAGCAACCCGTGTCAACCATCAGCACCAGCCAATTTGAATGTTCAGTTGACTGAGTTTAATGTTTAATGAATAAAAGATAATAATAGTAGTAATAGTAGTAATAGTAGTAATAGTAGTAATAGTAGTAATAGTAGTAATAGTAGTAATATAGTAATAATAATAATAATAATAATAATAATAATAATAATAATAATAATAATAATAATAATAATAATAATAATAATAATAATAATAATAATAATAATAATAATAATAATAATAATAATAATAATAATAATAATAATAATAATAATAATAATAATAATAATAATAATAATAATAATAATAATAATAATAATAATAATAAAAGTTGGAAGGGACCTTGGAGGTCATCTAGTCCAACCCCCTGCTCAGGCAGGAAACCCTATACCATTTCAGACAAATGGCTGTCCAGTCTCTTCTTAAAAACTTCCAGTGTTGGAGCATTCACAGCTTCTGGAGGCAGGTTGTTCCACTGGTTAATTGTTCTAACTGTCAGGAAATTTCTCCTTAGTTCTAGGTTGCTTCTCTCCTTGTTAGTTTCCATCCGTTGCTTCTTGTCCTGCCTTCAGGTGCTTTGGAGAATAGCTTGACTCCCTCTTCTTTGTGGCAGCCCCTGAGATATTGGAACACTGCTATCATGTCACCCCTCGTCCTTCTCTTCATTAAACTAATAAGAGTCCCCAAACGCTATTAGAACAAACAAATTTCATTTAAAACATTCTTGATTTTATATTAGGAACTGTCATCTCCCTGTCTTTTTTGCCACTCGAGAAAAACCTAAAAAAATGCTGCACAAAGAATCAAGATGGTTAAAATAGAGAAAAGTAGGGCCATCTTCAGTAAGGTTGCACACTGAAAGGCATCAGCTGTTACAAATGTACCTTCCAAGTATTGAGTTAAATCTTCCAAACTCCTTAAAATGAATATACTTGTATTTGTGGAGCTCCAGAAATAGAAGATGTAATACATCTATTATTTTGAATGTCAATTATTTAAGAAAGAGGGAGATCAATATCTTGGATTGCACTTTAGAGAAACAATCTATTGGGATCCTATATTTTAAAAAAATGTATTTTCTCTGTGCTCAGAATTCAAAAATTATATATAATAAAGTCCTTTTCGGAAGGAAATTATGGTCTGATTGTGTAAATTCTGGGGTTATAAAGAAATACTATTTTCATTCTTTATGCTTATTCTATTGTACTTATTTTTCTAAATTCTGTTTTTACATGGCAGTCTTGTTAATGTTCTGTGTTTTATATTCTGTATCTTGATATGGCCTAATGACTAATCAACAGGAAATGTTCTAATATGTGCATGAGAAAAAAGTTGGATTCATTAAAAGCTAAAAATTGGGACTTGGTAGGATCCCAAATATAACACAGAATTCTTCATTGTTTTTTCAGGTCAGTGATAGAATTGCTTCAGAGGCTCTGAGTGATAAAAGTCAATTCCCTTTTTTCCATCCGATGCTCCCCAAAGAAGGGATCACGTACCCAGGAATTGTCCAAATTCTCCTTCATTTTGGATGGACCCTGATTGGTCTTTTTACTTCAGACACAGAGAAGGGAGAGAATTTCATAAGGACTTTTACTCCGATGCTTGTCAAGAATAGAATTTGTGTTGTTATATCACAACGATTCTCAATGACTGGACGTACCGCATTCCTCAGGGATGCCCTCTCTAAGTGGAGACAGGTCAACATCTTTGTTCACTTCACAGAATTTGATTCTCCTTGGGACAGAATTCTTCCCTTCCATTCAGCACTTGAAGGTTTGCCAGGACCCATTGAAGGGAAAGTCTGGATCATGACAGTGGTTGGAGTATATGTAATGAAAAAGGATTGGCGTCTCAAGCACGTCCATAGTATTTGGACCTTTCTCTTTCAGTGGAAAAAGAGTTGGAAAAACGATAATGCCTATAAAACAGATTTCTTTGTGGAACCTGAATTTCAAGCTGAGTATTTTCACTGTTCTGTTTCAAAAGACACCATTTCTGTCAAAGGCCGGAGAAGATGTACCCAGAAAGCACCAGTGGAGACCCAAAATAAAAAGAATAGGATGCAGATCCAAAATGATGGCTATACCTACAGTGTCATTAAGATTCTGGCCCACGCCTTAAGTGCTGCGTCCAAACCCCAGAGGAGAAGGAAGAAGGGTGAAGAGAGGTTGGGGGCTCCAAGGCTGCAGCCATGGAAGGTATGGGGTCCCAACAAAGATCCATCAAACTAAATTCCTTTTCAGGGTCTTTTGTGCTCTCTGGGTTTGGTGGTTTAAGATTTTAAGCTTCTGTACAACATCTCCTACTTATCGGAAGAGTGCTGCATCCTCCCTTCAACAACCAAGACCTTTTATATATTCAAAAAAAAGTTCCCAGACTTTCTGATTTTAAGTTCCTGTAAACTAGGACAAGAAACAATGGCTGGAAACTGATCAAAGAGAGAAGCAACCTGGAATTAAGGAGAAACTTCCTAACAGTGAGGACAATTAACCAGTGGAATAGCTTGCCTTCAGAAATCGTTGGCGCTCCATTACTAGAGATTTTTAAGAAGAGGCTAGACAGTTACTTGTCTGAGATGGTATAGGTTCTCCTGCCTGAGTGGGGGGCTTGTATCAAGTCTGGATGCTAACAATTAGTTAGGGTCCTACTGAATTATACTCATGCACCTCTATCTAACATAAAATAATATTTTTATTTTCTGGAAGCTGTAAGGCCCTGCCTCAGCTGAATCTCTCAGGAAAGCAGAAATCTTGAAACTGGCATCGTATCAAAAGGAACTTTTATTGAGAATCAGTGACAGCAAGAGAAGGCAGGCAGAATCTGAAGTTCCCGGGTGAAATTGTTAGGCTAAACCCCATTGTTCAACCTCCCCCCCCCCAACTGCCCAGTCCATAGGAGCCAATCCAGAGGTGCAAAGAGGTTGTGAGAACTCCGGATGGAAACTGCGGTAAGATGTTCCCAGGCATCTCTTCCTTGGTGAGGTGAGGCAGATGACCTTGGGAAGTAGAACCAAGTCAACAAAGCAAAGCTAAACACATCACAGGAGAGCTCCAAAGGTCCCCCCTCCCATCAGGATGGCATCATCCTCACGGGGATCTATAAGGACCTGAGAGAAGCTATGAATGTTTAAAGGAGACCAAAATAACATTGTCCAAGTGTTATTATAATTTTTGCATCACAAAATCATGATTTATCTACTTCCTTTATTAATGAAAATATAGAAGAAACAATGACCAAGGTCTATTAATATTTATTTGAGTACAATTTTTGAGATGGTTGTATCCACTTAATTATCTCATACCATCCAGCACTCAATTAACTAGATCCCCATTCATCACATCATGAAGCATTTTGTTAATTCTTTGCTAAAAACAAGTTATACCATCAGCATTCACATAATCTGTTAAGGAAGTCTAATGATACATGTGAATGAGTTCGGAGGACCAGAGAAAGAGATGCAGGGAAGGATCAGATAAGATGGTTTGGGGGGGGGGCAACCAACAGTTGCGTAACTGGCAGAGAAAGAAACTCAGAAAAAGTCCTCCCTTGACTGTCAAAAGAGATGGTGGAAGATTTGTGCTTTCACACTGCAAGATTTTGTTAATATAGCCTTACAATAAAGTAGAATTACTTCATCTGGTCATTTTTCCTATCTCCTCTACCTGAAAGAAGATTAGCCTTGCAACTTTCTTCTTAACAAATCCTTGCTTTCTGGTAATCACCCTATTGTTTGCAAGGAGTTTATGAATACTCTAGTTATTTGTGTATTTTGTTTACTTGGTTGGTGACCTTTGCTAGATTG
>JALGBA010001057.1:0-141207 GCA_023970755.1 Azemiops feae | reverse complement strand
TACACTTAATTAAACGGCAATTTTGGTGGCCATCCATGAAAAAAGACATAGAAAGTTACGTGGCCAGCTGCCCAAAGTGTGCAATGGCAAAAAGGCTGCAAGGGAAATCACCAGGACTGTTACAAACAGTGGCAAATCCCTCAGCCCCCTGGAGGGAAATAGCCATGGATTTTATAGTGGAATTACCAGAAAGCAATTGGAATACTGTCATTTGGACGGTCACGGACCTATTTTCCAAACAGGTTCACTTTATTCCTTGCCAAAAGATCCCCACCGCAAAAGCTTTAGCAAAACTTTTTGTGCAACATATTTACAGATTGCATGGGGCACCCCAACGCATCATATCTGATAGGGGAGTGCAATTTACATCTGCGTTTTGGAAGGAATTTCTATCTCTTTTAGGGACCACCCAGGGACTGACGTCTAGCCATCACCCTCAGGCAAATGGTCAATCAGAAAAATGTAACGGAGTACTTGAGCAATATTTAAGATGTTTTCTAAATTTCCAGCAGTCAGATTGGACGGACCTGTTGCCGTTTGCAGAGGTTGCCTACAATAATGCAGTCCACTCCAGCACAGGTTACACTCCTTTTCCAATAGCTACCGGCCAAAGTTTCAACCCCATGCCAGAACTAACCCCAAACGAACCAGAAATCCCATCACTGAAAGAATGGATGGAACAATTACAAAACACCTGGCCAATAGTGAGAAAAGCTCTAGAGGAAGCTAGGCAAGCATACAAAGCACAAGCAGATAAGAAAAGGGTGGAGCCCACACCATTCATTATAGGAGAAATGGTCTATCTGTCTACAAAATATTTAAAATCCATACAACCCTGTAAGAAACTTGGACCAAAATATATAGGGCCTTTTCCAATTAAAAGAATCATAAACCCGGTAACAGTAGAATTAGAATTACCCAAGAATCTTAGGCAAATACACCCAATTTTCCACTGCAGTTTGCTGAAAAGAGAACAACAGTCACCCTTATGGCCAAAAATTCCCCCCCCCACCAATACCAATCATGATAGAAGGGGAACAACATTTCGAAATAAAGGAAATCCTGGACTCTAGAAAATATCATGGGTCAACTCAATACCTAGTAGCATGGAAGCACCTCCCCGCCTCTCACAACGAGTGGGTCCATAAACATGATGTCAAAGCCCCGAAGCTTTTAAAGAAGTTTCATACAGAGTATCCTAACAAGCCAGACTAACTTTTATACCTGTTTTGTTTTTCTCTACAGGTGGACCTCTCTTATTTTTAAGGGGAGCCGGATGTCAGAATCCAATTATATTTTATTTCTAACTAATCTACTCTGGGAAAACCCAATTCTTACTCTCTTTGGGATTCTGTCATACTACAAAGGGGGGGGAGTAAACACGGGGGTTTATGGCTGGCATTCCTTCTATCATCTACGAATAAACATCCTCTGTGGATTCCCTCTCTGGAGTACTAACAATAACAATGCGGCCATCAGCCTTTGATCTCACTGCCTATGAAGCCTCCTATTACCGGCAGCAAGGAAAAGTGGGGGGGAAGATTGCAACGTTTGGGATCCGATGGATTTAACACCCAGCCATCTGCCAATTTGGATTGACCGGAAGGAATGTGGGGTGGGACTGCTTGGGAACGCTTTAAAACATTGAATGATCAGGGGGGTTCCCCAGATCCTGTCTAGCACACCTTCAGTCAGTTTTTCTTAATAAAGATTCCTGTTGGAAAACTTGTTCCAAGAGTTCTGTCTTCTTAAGATGTAAATTGAGGGGGGTCCTTACAGGTATCTCCCTCCAGGGAGCCGTGGGGCTGGCCAAAGTCTGTAACAGTCCTGGAGGCTTGCCAGGTAGCCTCTTCTCCAGAGCACACACAGGGCAGCTGGCTACTTAGGCTTCTATGTCTTTTTTCATCCGCAGCCACCAAAACTGTCTCTTTACGAGATGAAGGGTTTTTGCAAATCCAAAATGCCCTAACCCTGTGGTGGCACGCAGAGCCCTGTCAGCATGCGCGCCAGAGGGACGCTCCCCTCCCCCTCTCCACGTGCGCCTGACTAGTGGGAACTGGAGAGGGCAGGGAAACCGAATCCAGCAGCGCTCTCGCGGGAACAGTTGCGAGAGCTGGGCGGGGAGACGGGAACCTATAAAAGAAGGTTTTGGCGGGAGTGCAGCGAGAGAGCGAGTGAGCGAGCAGACGGCCTTTGGAAGCGATGGTAGGCGTGAGTTTGGAGAAGACAAGTAGGACGCGGTGTCCGTTTGCGCTTTGCAGAAGGCTAGCAGGGGAAAGAGGACACGTAAATTTGGACTTTGGAGAAAGGGAGAGAGAGAGAAAGAGGAAGGAAGGAAGGAAGGAAGGAAGGAAGGAAGGAAGGAAGGAAGGAAGGAAGGAAGGAAGGAAGGAAGGAAGGAAGGCCGGTCCCGCCAGCGCCGCTGGGCAGATGCGCAGCCAGGCCTGCCCAGGTGACGCTGAAGCCAGCCAGCCCTTCTGCGGAAGCGCGGGGGGAGGGGGGAGAGCGGCTACCCCCGAGCACCATGCCTGCCTCCCTTCAGGCTGTCTCGGCCTCTCCCCCCCCTCCAGGCTGGGGCTGGTCAGATTCCCCCCATGGGCAGCGCTGCGCCCGTCCCCGGCCAGCCCTCCTCCTCCATCCTCCTCTTCCTCCTTCTGTGGGCGGACCGCGGCTTACTGAGCCGGGCGGCACCTCTCCCCGCACATGTCCTCAGGCGGAAAAGCCGAGCAGCCGCGGCTCTCGCTCCCCTCCGGCCTCCATCCGCCCAAGGCCCGGCGCACCTGGCTGGACGGCGACGGGCTGGAGACCGCGGGACGGCGGCAGCTGCCCCAGGACAAGGGTTAGGCGGGGTGGGCGCTCCCAATGTCCGCAGGGGAAGAAGCGGTGTGGAGGCTCCGCGCCCAGTCCAGCCCAGGCACCGCACGGAAAGCGAGGCAGCAGCCCCACGTGCAAGCGGAGCCACGGCATCTGCGGCAGAAGAGCACAGGCGGGCAGCGGAAGGCACGAGGAGCCCCGATCCCAGCACAGCCTCTCCCCACTCTCCTCCCCCCCCTTGGAAGAGCTGCGGGGCTCAGGAGCCCCCCCCCACCCCCCCCCCCCCAGGGAAGAAAACCATCACGAGACACTCTTCTGTTTTAACTATTTTTTCTTGTCGCTTTTTGGAGTTTTCATCCTGCTTTCGTGAGACGGCAGCGTTTGGGAGGGGGTGTAGCTGCCCCCTTCCCCCCCAAGCCATCAGCTGAACAAGACACCCTCCTGTCCACTGCCCCACCCGCCAGAGACCCCCTGGATCTCCCCCAACCCTGCCTGGCCCCCACAGGCATCCCTCCCCAGGAGCAACATCGAGCTGGCCACGCCCACCCTGGCCACACCCACCCAGTCTGCCATGACCACGCCCACCCGGCACCCGGCGATACATAAGTGGGTTTTGGGTTGTAGTTTGGGCACTCAGTCTCTAAAAGCTTCGCCACCACTGATCTAGTGGTTTTTGCTTGGAATTAGGTTCTATAGGTCATGAAGTTTGGCCCCCCTACCCCCTCATTTTTAGTTTAAAGCCCTTTTGATAAGATGAGCCAGTCGTTTTCCGAATATACTCTTCCCAGTTCTTGTGAAGTGCAGTCCATCCCTTGCCAGTAGTCCTTCATCTAGGTAATGCAGACCATGGTCTAGGAAACCGAAGTTCTGTTGATGAAACCAGTTTTTAAGCCAATGGTTCGTTTCTAAAATCCTTTGCTCCCTCATTGGATGTTGGCCTTTTGTTGGAAGTATAGATGAAAAAACCACTTGTGCTCCTAATTCTTTAACTTTCTTCCCTAGCTGTTTGCAATCTCGTTATTGTTATTGGTCCCCACATGTAGGAGAAGAAAAGGGTAGTAATACATGGGATTATTTTAGTAAGGTACTCAGTTACATCTTTGTTTTTTGCTCCAGGGAGACTATATACCTTCCTAGATTGACTGCCTGGTCTGCAGACTATAATTTTTGTTCCCCTAATAATTGAATCTCCTATCACCAATAGTTGCCTTTTTTCCCCTAGGGAAGTCTGGAATACTTTTCTTCCTGTCGCAGGAATGCTGGGTTGTGCCTCTTTTTTAGAAACTATTGATGAATGCTCTTTTGTGAGTGTCTGTATATCTTCTTCCCGGGGGACGCTATGAAAGCGATTGTTCAGTTCCAGAGGGACTTCATTGGAGTGGGCTAGGGTAGATAGTTGGAGCTTTGGTCTCACTTTGGTCTCACTATTGACTGTCAGGAAATTTCACTTTAGTTCTAGTTCTTAGTTCTCCTTTTGGTTCCTCCTGTGGCTAATGTTGAAGTTGCCCTCTTGATATAGTTTGTAATGCAAAGGTGTATTAAATATGACAGATGAATAAAAGATGAAAAGAAAAAATCTCTGATCTTTAGCTTTCCTGATTTCATCTTTGCAGATTTGGGCTATATGCAGGTATTCTGCCTTAGTTATGTGCCCCTCTTTCCATTTTTTAAACTTGTCCTTTTTTTTTCTTTCAATTTATTAGACAGTTCTTTGTGCAACCATGCTGGTTTCTTCTTGGATTTCTTATTTTCTTTTTCAGTGGTATTGGGGTGGACTGGGCTTTTATAATCATATTTTTCACAGTATCCCAAACTTCTTGAGTTGTTTTCCTCTTTAAGTTTTTCATCCATGGAATTCTTCCCAAGCTCCAGGTTAGTTGCAATCAGCTCTTTTAAAGTCTAGACAGAAATCAAAGCTTTAGATCAAAATTTAAAAAAAAAAATTAAATCAAAATTTTGAAAAAAATAAATCATTTCAAAATTTCAGGATTTTTAAAAAGGTTAAAATTTATTTAAAATGTTAAAAGAATAAAAAAAAAATTCTAGAAGTTCATCTACTGTAAAAATATTCTTTTAATTCAGTAATAATATTAAAGATGATCTTTCCTTTAAAAATGTAGTCTTTATAGTTTGTAATCCACAGAAGAAAGTAGAGTAATAATTGCAGATGAATAGAATCTGCAGTGTCTTATTGCAGTTTAGGGCACAGTTTTACAATCCTCATAAATTACAATCCACATAAATTTGCAGTCTTGCTTTGTGGTTAGTGTGACCAGCCTTGCTTTGTAACCGACAGAGACAAATATTTAGAGACCAGCCTGAGCACTGCCACCATACAAGTCAGCAGTGAAGATCTAGTGAAGACCAACTCCTTCCGTTACCTAGGATTCCATCTACAAAGTGATGGCAGTATCAAACACAAAGTGTGCACAAGAGTGAACAAAGCATGGTTACAGTAGAAAGAGATCACTGGTGTGTTCTGTGATTGATGTATGCCAATCCATCCAAAATCAAAGGTGTATAAAACAATGGTCCGCCCAGCAGCTCTATATAGTGCTATGTGCTGGCTAGTCACCAAATGCGTTGAGCGCACTTTACATGCCATGGAGATGTGCATACTTCGTTGGTCATTAGGTGCTTCTCTCTTTGACCATGTCAGCAATGACATAGTTTGGAAGCAAATGGGCACCGTGTCAATATTAGAGAAAATGTGGGAGAAACGCCTACAGTGGTATGGTCATGTTCTACAAGCAGCACCCCACACCACTGCCTA
Source organism: Azemiops feae (assembly GCA_023970755.1). NCBI lineage: Eukaryota > Metazoa > Chordata > Lepidosauria > Squamata > Viperidae > Azemiops > Azemiops feae. The sequence goes on along the minus strand of JALGBA010001057.1, from coordinate 135,620 downwards.
CATCGCCTTCCACTTTAATATAGATGACAAGTGCCCGTGTGGAAGGCTGAAGCAAAGATGGCAAGATACAATAAATGTGGACATGAAAAATGCCCAGTTATACCCGGATGCTGCGTTTGATCACACAGGATGGCGCTTGTTGATCCGAAAAGCGGACCCTGCACCTGCTGCAAAAATGCTATGACAGGGGTGTCAAACTCAATTTCATTGAGGGCCGCATCAGCATTGTGGTTGTCCTCAGGGGGCCGGGTAGGTGTGGCCAGGGTGGGTGCGGCCTACTGGGTGGGCGTGGCTGGAGTGGGTGTGGCCTACTGGGTGGGCATGGCCAGCTCTACATTGTTCGCGCCAAGGGTGCCTGTGGGGGCCTGGGCAGGAGTGGGACAGATCTGAGGGTCTCTGGCAGAAGGGGGTGGGACTGGGGTAAGCACCAAGGCATGGTCCACTGGAAGAGCCTCATTGTTCCTCTCAGGCCATGCGAGGGGGGGCTGGATGGTGTCGCGGGCTTCCTGGAGCCCTGGGCAGCAGAGGTCAAACGCCCAGCCCGGCCCTCAAGCACCCGCGGCACCAAGCCCAGCCCCACTACCCCAAGGGGGTGCCCAGCTGCACTTACCTCCTCCTCAAGGCTGCTGCTGCTGTGCTTACTCTCCTTAGCCAGGTTGCTCATGATGGGTATGAGGGCAAAGTCAGAGGGAGGCCCACTCCCTCTCCATGGGAGGAGACCTGGCTTTGTATCCAAAGCTTCCTTAGCAATAGGATGGGAGACCCCCAGGATAGGCCAGGAGGAGAGGGCAAGGGGATGGTGAAAGGGTAGCAGGGCAGGACTAAGGCAGGACTTCCCTCAGATCCTTCCTTCCTTCCTTCCTTCCTTCCTTCCTTCCTTCCTTCCTTCCTTCCTTCCTTCCTTCCTTCCTTCCTTCCTTCCTTCCTTCCTTCCTCCCTCCCTCCCTCCCTCCCTCCCTTCCTTCCTTCCTAAGAACAGAGTGATGGGAAAATATTTGAGATGAGGGAGGGAGAAAAACAGGCAAGAAACGCAGCTGGGGAGGTGTCACCCTTTGTGAGGAATGAAGAAATGCACCATCTCCTGGAAGTGGCCAGCACATGGCCCTCGCCTACTTCACATATTTGGTTTGGTGGGCTTTGGGGGAGGGGACGCCATGAGCAATGTGAGAGTCGATGTTACCTGCGCAATGCCGTCCAGCCCCCAGCCTGCCTGGTTTCGGCAGGCAGTGGGGCGCTCTCCTCACAGCGCCGAGAGGCTGAGCCAGGCAGTGCGAAGCTCGCCAGCTTTGCACCTTGCTGCCTGCTGAAATCGGGCAGTCTGGGGGCTGAGCGGCAGCGCACTTCTTTTTGGATTCACGCTGCCTGGCTCAGCCTCTCGGCGCTGTGAGGACAGCGCCCCACTGCCTGCTGAAACCCCTCCCCCGGAGCCCATCAAGCCGGATATGTGAAGTAGGCGAGGGCCATTTGCTGGCCACTTCCAGGCATTTCTTCATTCCTCACAAAGGGTGACACCTCCCCAGCGCGCGCCCAGGGGGTGGGGCCAACACGGCAGGGACCGGTCCCTTGCTGTTTCCAGACGGCCTTGAATGCGTTTCACCATAGATGGCCACCACAAAATTGTACATTGGCTCCCGGGCGGCCTGGGCCGGGGCTAAGGCAGCGGGGGCCATTCCCTCACTGTTTCCAGCATGGCTTCGTGGGCCACATGAAACAACGTCGCGGGCCGCATCTGGCCCCCGGGCCTTGTGTTTGACATGTCTGCTTTAGAGGCATAGCTATAACATATACGGCAAAGAAAAATAAACAGAGAAGACAGCAATATGTATTACTAAAAGAAAAATTTGGAAAATTAGAATCAGAACTACAGAAAAATCCGCAGAAAAAGACTTTGAAAAGAGAAATGGAAATAATAAAACATAAACTAAATTTGTTGGACACAGAAAAAGTGGTAGAGCAGATAAAGAGAGTAAAACAGAATGTTTTTGAAAATGCAAATAAACCAGGAAGATGGTTAGCCTACAAACTTAAAAAACAGAAAGAGAAGAAAATGATATACAACTTGGTAGATGGAAAAGGCTCTCTACAGTTTAAAAATGAAGAAATAAAAAAGATAATTAAGGAATACTACGAGGAATTGTACGATAAAGAGGAAACTTCAAGAGAGAGAACTGTTCAATACTTAGAAGGAAATAATCTTCCAAAAATCCCAGAAACATTTAAAACCATGTTAGAGGAAAGAATTACAATGATGGAAATATTAGAGGCCATAAAAAGACAAAAAAATGGGAAAACACCGGGTCCAGATGGGTTACTGGCGGAGCTATATAAACACTTACAAGATATACTATGTGAACCATTGAAAGATGTTTGTAATGGCCACGTGGATGGAAGCAAATATCACTCTAATACCAAAAGAAGATTCAGATTTGACACAGATTAAAAACTACAGACCAATTTCGCTGCTTAATATGGATTATAAAATTTTATAACCCATACATGAAAGAGGTCAGGTGTCTTCCAGGTGCTACTGCCAGTAGGGACAAGAAGCGTATTTGTAAAATAATCAAGAATGCCAGCAAGGACTGTGATGTGGAGGCTATTGTACATCTTGGCACTAACGATCTGTCTCAAAAAGATGTACTCTCTGTGCAGAATGATTTCCAGAGCCTGGGGCAGGAACTTAGCAGAATAGGCTGTAGGCTTATTTTTTCAGAGGTTCTACCAGTGCATAAGGAGCAAAATGAAAAAGGCCAGCGTATAGCACAATTCAATATGTGGCTAAAGGAGTGGAGTAAAGGGGAAGGCTTTGGATATATTAGTCATGATGTCAGCAGCTGGTCCAATGAAAAAATGTACAAAAGAGATGGTTTGCATCCATCAAAGAAAGGAACTGAGTTACTCGGCTATCAATTCACAGATTTTCTGGAGGAATATTTAAACTAAACAGCGGGGACAGTGAGCTAATTGATACAGAAAATCCCTGTCCCCGGAAATCTAAAAATTATAGGGCTATCAGTGCATATAACATAGATGTGTGTGTGGACAAGAACATCAACCTTGCTGTCAAGCAAAATCAAGCTTCTAATAGCGAGTGCCACACAAAGTGCACTAACCAAACAGGTGGTAAGACAATAGGGGAACTCAGGCACCACACAGGTTATGTAGAAAGTAAACACAGGGTAAGTCATAAAGGACTCAAAATGTCTATACACCAATGCACAGAGTATGAACAGCAAAGAGGGTGAACTAGAAATTCACGTTAATGAGGGCAGATATGATATTGTTCCCATTACAGAAACATGGTGGGATGAAACCCACAAATGGAACACACAGCTAGAGGGATTTAAATTATTTAAAAGAAACAGACCAAATAAAGAGGAGGTGGAGTTGCTCTCTATATAAGAAATAACTACATCTCTACAGAAATAGAGCACAACAATGATGAAAACTGTTTTGAATGCATTTGGGTCAATATAAAATGGGGGGGGGGAAATGACATTGCCATAGGTGTATACTATAGGCCACCAAACCAAACAGAGGAAATAGCTGAACTTTTTGCTAGTCAGCTAAGGTATGTAGGAAGCACATCACAATAATAATGGGGGACTTTAACTACCCTGACATCAACTGGGAGACAAACTCTGCACCAAGTGGAAGATGAAACAGATTCCTGACAAACCTAGCAGACACCTTTGTCTCCCAAAAAGTAGAGAAGGGAACTAGTAAGGCAGGACATAAAACAAGACAGGACATAAAACAGGACATAAGTCTTAAATGCGTGTATTAGCTAGAAGAAGAAAAAAGGAAGTGAAAAATGTCAAACCACAAGTTCATCTGCCGGTCACATATGAGTGTCAAGCTTGAGACTCTGTTGCAAGTAACCACATATGTCTCGTTTCTATGTCTCGTTCTTGCTGGTGTCTAACCACAAACGAACTGCAGGAAATCTTAAGAAATTTAGATGCTTTGGCAAGATACCTGTAACCTAGATCCATGAGAGGGGGACAAGATATTTAGCTGCTTTAGCATAGCAACAGGGGGCTGTCATTCAAGTAACCAATCAATGCTAACAAGCGACATTTCCGTGTTTTGCTGTCTCTGAAGAGTATATATGAACTTGTTTTATTATAAGAAGCTGTTCAGATGTGCTTACAAATATATTGCTCTGAACCTTGCGCAATAAATCAACTTCTTTTGATTCCGTGGTCTGAGTCCTGTGGTTTTCTGCAACATTTTTCTGGCGACCCAAGATGGGACTTGGAGCGATATTTCGCTGAGGACGGCACGGACCAACCGGTGCCCAAGCGGGGCCGTCACGCTGAACCTTCAGCCGGCACGGACGATTTCTCCAGAAGGAGGCAGACGGCACCGCAGGGGTATTCGGTGGACAACCGACCGATCCAAGAACCTGAACGGAATCAAAATAAGTCACACACGTCAGCTGAAAAGAAGACGCCTGCAGGCAAGTATTGTGAAATTGTAGACCCACTCGTTTTGAGAGTGGAAGAGAGGGCCTGATCACCCCCCTGGGTCCGGGATCGGTGCATCCTAAAGAGGCCCAAGAGTTGTTGTGTGGGTGGTTAAGCCATTGCAGTTCCTGTTGGTGACCGTTGGAACGTCCGGCATCACAGGTCAGTGGCAGTGTTTTAGAAAATGGGTGGTGAAGGAAGTGTCCCTTGGACACCTCTTCAGTGTATGTTGAGGAATTTTAAGAAAGGTTTTAGTGGAGATTATGGAGACCCCAAGGCCAATCTAGGAGACTTAAAGAAATTCTGTGAAAATGAATGGCCAACGTTCAATGTAGGATGGAAGGCTGAAGGTAGTTTTAATCTAGACATCATCTCAAAAGTCCACCAAATTGTTACTGACCCAGATCATGGTCACCCAGATCAATACCAATATATTGACCAGTGGCAAGTAGTAGTAAAACAGAATCCTAAATGGCTTCGCAAATGCAGAGTGGAACTCATGCGGGTCTGCGTGGCCAGAATGAATAGAAATCCCAGATCTCAGGTCACGAAGAGTCAGACTGAAGCCAAACCTGTCTTAAAGACTGAACCCTATGAAGAAGATAATCCTCCTCCATACGCCCCTGTGCATCGTCCTATGGCCCAAGGCATGCAACTACCGGTCCCAATTCAACCGGCAAATGTTGATGATGGCAATATTCAAGTTCAGGGGGCAGGAGTGCAAGGAATTCAAAGGAAAGTGCCAAAAACAGATCGAGAGGTCAGGCCTAAGGGACCCCTTCAGTCCCCCCTTGCAGCCTCTTTTCATTCTCCCGTGGCTGGCTGCACTAGAGCCCAACTCTTGGCCCCACTTCGCCAAATGGACCAAAGAATCATGAATGCCCAGGGCCAGGCAGACATTCAGCCTCTGTTTCAATACGTCCCATTCACTACGACAGACCTCTTAAATTGGAAGCAACATTATGGACCCCTGTCAGTTAAACCCCGAGAGGTTGTTGACCTGTTTGGAACTATTATCAAGACACACAATCCTACGTGGCAAGACCTAGAGCAATTAATGAATACCCTCCTCAATGGTGAAGAAAGAGAGAGATTGAGTAATGCCATCAGTAATATCCTAAAACCCGCGGCCGGAGGAAACCTTCAGGCTATACTCAATCAGCGGTTTCCTAGACAGGATCCAAATTGGGATCCTTATCAAGACATGGTAATTCTCCAAAATTATCAGGGACTGATTCTTCAGGGCTTAGAACAGGCTGCCAAGCCTCCGGTGAATATGTCCAAGCCGTCTTTAATAATACAAGAGGCTGATGAGAGTCCTGAAGCCTTTTTCCAAAGACTGATTGAGGCTTATAAGACATATACACCGATTGACCCCCTCAGTCCTGAAAATGCCCGCATGTTAGCTATGGCCTTCATATCACAAAGTGCCCCTGATGTTAAAAAGAAACTTCAGAAACAAGAAGGGGCATTGGGCATGACTATGAGTCAATTAATCGAAATTGCACGTAAAGTTTACGTGAATAGAGAGAAGGTGGAAGAGAAGAAGAAAGAAGGTAAAATGCAACATAAGGCTGAATTGCTGGCAGCTGCATTGTCAGGCAATTCCAGAACCCTAGGAAGGAATCAGTGTGTTTTGTGTAAAGAAGAAGGACATTGGCAACATGAATGTCCTAAAAGGTTTGAACTTGGAAGAATAGAACAGGGATGTGGGCAATGTAGGGGAAGAGGAAGAGGCCGTGGACATTTAACTCGAGAAGTCAAGATATATGATTTCCAGGGAGAGCGACGAGGAAGATATGGATTCCAAAGAAGGGGACGAGGCCCATATGGATTCCAAGGAAGGGGAAGAGGCCAATTTCAAGAACAAGTGGAGGCCATAGGTTTGGCCGCAAGTGAACAATGGCCTGAGGCATGAAGGGGACCGGGTTTAAGTCAAGCCCCCCCTGAACCCTTGGTCCGAATGAACATAGGGGGCAATAATGTGACCTTTTTAGTAGATACGGGGGCATCTAGATCTGTAGTTACTAAGTTATTGGCTCCCTTCTCTGCTGATGTCATAAATGTACAGGGAGTTGATGGTTCAGTAAATTGTCACCCTTTTCTAAAGCCCCTGAGATGTTCCCTAAAAGGAAGGGACATTGAACACCAATTCCTATATATGCCTGAGTGTCCCATTCCCTTATTGGGTCGAGACATGTTATGCAAAATGGGGGCAACTTTGTCATTTGAAAAAGACGAAATGGCACTAGTAATGAAGCATCCTCCAGATGAGATGTGGCGAATAATGGTGGCCCAAGAGGTTCAAGTCCTCGATACTTGGCAGGAGTTTGATGTGCGCAAGTTATGGGCAGAAGATAATCCGCCAGGACATGCAGGTCACCATACACCACTAGTCATTCAAGTGAAGCCTCTGGCAGTGCCTATTCATCTCCGGCAGAGAAATTATCCTCGCCCCATTACACAAGCAATTCAAGACCATATTACCAAATACTTAAAGGCAGGAATTTTAACAACTATTCAATCTCCTTGGAATACCCCAATCTTACCCATCCCAAAGCCTGATGGCTCATTTCAACCAGTCCAAGATTTGCGTATTGTCAATAATGCTACAGTTACTGTACATGCTGTAGTGCCTAACCCATATACCCTCCTGAGCTTGATTCCAGCATCAGCTGCCTGGTTCTCTGTGGTAGATTTGAAAGACGCTTTCTTTATGATCCCAATACATAAGGACAGTCAGAAGCTGTTTGCTTTTGAGTGGGAAGACCCAGTAACAGGCCAGAGAAAACAATATGCTTGGACCAGACTTCCTCAGGGATTTAAAAATTCACCTACTCTTTTTGGCAACGCCTTGGCCTCAGACTTAGAAGACTTCCAGCCCTGTGAGGAAGGAGATGTACTACTACAATATGTTGATGACGTGTTAATAACTGGACAGACAAAAAGAACTTGTTGGGACAACACCAATCAATTACTTCATCTGTTGATGAACAAAGGATATCGTGCCTCAAGGGAGAAAGCTCAATTAGTGAAACCCCAGGTTAAATATTTAGGTTATAGTATAAGTCAAGGCCAAAGAGCAATAGGACATGAGAGAAAGGAAGCTGTGTGCCAAATTGCAGAGCCAACTAATAGGAGAGAATTGCGGGGTTTTCTAGGAGCAGCAGGATATTGTAGAATATGGATACCGAATTTTGCCCTGCTAGCCAAACCACTGTATGAGTCCACAAAGGGGGGAGAAAGAGAGCCCTTTATTTGGACGCGTGAACAAAAACAGGCTTTTGAGGCTTTAAAATTGGCATTATCTCAAGCTCCTGTTATGGGACTTCCTAACCTCGAGAAACCTTTCAATTTGTATGTGGACTCAAAGAATAATATGGCTCTTGGAGTCCTGACTCAAGAAAAGGGAAGTTGGCAACAACCCATAACTTACTTGTCAAAACAACTTGATGGAGTATCAAGGGGATGGCCACATTGTCTTAAAATTCTGGCAGCCACAGCTCTCCTGATAGAGGAAGCTAATAAATTGACTTTTGGAGAACTAACCACAATCTATACCAGTCATGCAATTCGTGGAGTTTTGGAAACAAAGGGACATTTATGGATAACTAACTCCAGAATTTATAAGTATCAAGCTCTCCTCATTCAAAACCCTCAAGTGACATTGAAGCAGACAAATGGCCTAAACCCAGCAACCCTATTGCCTATACCAGGTCCTAAAGTTGAACATAACTGTATGCAAGTGATAGAAAGTCAATTCTCATGTAGACCTGATTTAACTGATGTGCCACTGAAAACAGTGGACTATAATTGGTTTACTGATGGGTCAAGTTTTATTGCAACAGGAGAACGATATGCAGGCTATGCAGTAGTCTCACTTGATAAAGTCATAGAAAGTGGGCCACTCCCAAAAGGCACAAGTGCTCAAGCAGCAGAACTGTGGGCTCTCATACGAGCACTGGAAAGAGCAAGAGATGAAAGTATAAACATTTGGACTGATTCTAAATATGCATTCCTCACATTACATGTACATGCTGCAGTCTATAGAGAGAGAGGACTCTTAACAGCTGCAGGAAAAGAAATTAAACATCCTCTTCTGATTGAAAGACTTATAACAGCAGTCTTGGGACCAAAGAGGGTAGCTGTCATGCACTGTAAAGGACATCAAAAGGGACAAGATGAAGTAGCCCAAGGAAATAGAGCAGCTGATAGAGAAGCAAGGTTATCAGCAACCCGAGACAGCCAAGCTTACCCTGACATGACAGCTTATGTAGCATTGGAAATGCCACGAGGACTGAGTCCTAGATATACTAAAGCAGAAGACTTACAGGCAAGTGTAGATTTGCAAGGACACAGGAAGGGAGAATGGTATGTACTCCCAGATGGAAGGATTTTTATACCTGAGAATTTAGCCTGGCCAGTGGTAAAGGAAACTCATTCAACTACTCACATGGGAAAGAGTGCATTAGCTGAAGCCCTCCACCGTATTGTGTATATCAATCGTCTTCACTCGCTATGTGCCCATGCAATTGAGAGATGTAACATTTGTGCCCAGGTTAATCCAAGACAAGGACCTATTCTTCCGCCAGGAAGTCAGCCTAAGGGATATTATCCTATGGATTCATTGGTTGTTGATTTTACAGAAATGCCAAAATGTGGACTATATAAAGCAATGTTAGTCCTAGTGTGCAATTATTCAGGGTGGCCTGAATGTTTCCCAACCAAGACCAAGCAGGCACGAGAAGTGGCCAGAATCTTGCTCAAGGAGATTATTCCCAGATATGGAGTACCCTCATTCATATCATCAGATAATGGACCTGAGTTTGTACATCAAGTAAATCAGACGCTGGCTAAATCCTTAGGGACGCACTGGAGGTTTCATTGTTCTTTTCATCCTCAATCTGGGGGAAGGGCAGAGAGAATGAACCGGACTATAAAGGAAAAGGTGACAAAGGTGTGTCTTGAAACTCACCTTAAGTGGGTGGATGCATTGCCACTAGCACTTTGGTCTGTGCGGTGCACCCCTCGAAAAGGAATTAGGCTATCCCCTTTTGAAATGATGTTTGGAAGACCCCCTATCATAAGTAATAACTTGAAAAATCATATAGGGGACTTAAGTCAATTAGGAACTACATGGGTGAGTCAAATGGTGGGAGAGTTAAACAAGCAAATACAAGAAATCCAACAATATTGTGTGTCCCTCAGTCCACCATTTTTGAGTACCCCCAGTCATAATATTCAAGTGGGAGACAAAGTATGGGTAAAACACTGGAAAGGGGAAAACTTGAAACCTAAATGGAAAGGCCCGTATACTGTGGTCATGTGTTCTCCACTTGCAGTAAAGGTGTTAGAATCCAAGTCTTGGATTCACTGGACTCGAGTTAAGCCTGCAGCTGATGAATATTGGGAGGCAGAACAGGACGAGGCCCGCCCTTTAGTGGTACGCTTGAAGAAGCGCCCCCTATAACTGCCCTACCGGCAACGGGCAGGCAACATACGGGGCAGAAGAGGCCTTACTGGTGTCACTCCAGAAGCTGACCCTCTACGTACGGCTGAAGACAAGAACAAGGAAAGCATCTGTTAATGTGTTAGGAGTGGTGTGTTGTGTAGGTTAGATTTATTTCAAGGAATGGTAGTCTGACCATACATAGCCATAGGTGCAGTGAGTCTGGCCTTAGTGATTCTGATTACCCTGATTGTGACCTGCTGTATTGGACACCTTTTCTTCTGGAAACATCCCAATCCCAAAGACACAGGTGTTGCACCTAAAAGCACTGACTGTGACCAAGGTCAGTGTGTATCTCTTGGGGACACTTATGTTTGAAGCACCTTGGGCGTGGGTTCTCTGTTGTATAGTAGGAGTCTTGGGAGTGTGGGCATTATATTTAGCAAATAAGACTCGGCTGTGTGGCTCACCCAAGACTGACCTGGTCCTTTCCCAAATCACACCTAACCCCATCCATCTTCCTGATGTGGTAATTTCATAATTGCAATTGTTCCCCTTGGTGTGACTGAGTGTGAAACTGAGTGGGATATTGGGCTTGTAAGATAGAAAAGAAAAGAAAAGTTGACATTGACTCATTTTAGATTGTCAAACATGAGTCTTCTATGGTTTTGGCTAATGTTTGCAAGTGCCATGTTGAGTAATGAGACCCTGAGTGATAGTCCCAAATGTTGTGAGAATGGCCCATTACCTTCTCACACTTGAAGAAGGCTCCAGGGATGTTGAGGATCTCAAAGAGCAAGGCAGGACTAGGGCCCAGGGTTTAGAAACTTTGAAGATACTGGCCAAAGAGGGACTGGAGCAAGTCCATTCCCGTCATCGCCGTCTTATTTCCCGGTGGGGACCCCGCCCCAAGCCAACCCTAGGACCTAAGCCTGAGCATGCTACCCCTAAGTTAAAACGTGGGTTGGGTCAAAGACAGGACATCATCAAAACAAAAGGAGGGCCTCTGCGACAATTGAGAGAAGGGAAATACATACTGAAAATACTGGAACTAGGTCAGGCTTTGATTAACCAATCTGACCCTACTTTAGGCCAAAGATGCTGGTTGTGTTTGTCCGCATCCCCATCGGCCTATCATGCAGTCCCAGTTTCACCAGACCTTTGGGCAAAGACCAATGCCACCCTAGCTTTTGATAGGGGTGGCAGATGGGGAAGTAACACAGTAGAGGCAAAATTACATGGTGACTTCTATAGTACATTAGAAAAGCTGGGAGTTAGCCATCTTCCCATCGTTGGCCCTGTGGCTGTTAATGTGGACCTCCTAGGGCCACCCTCCTTATGTGTTAAAAGGAGTCAGGAACCTAGGGAGGGCGTTCTGGTGGGATCAGAGACAAGAAACCACTGGCAAAAATGTCAAATAGAATTAACCATGAGCCCTTGGCGTAGACTTATGGATGTGAAATTAACTCGCAGCATTTCTCCTTCTGCACATCACCTATTCCAAAAGAAGGTCACCTTCTCGACTCCGCCACAACTGAGCTTTACAAAATGGGAAGGAAATGCTACTTTAATAAAGTGCCCAAGCCAATTTGAACCACCCCGATTCCCACTTTGGCTCTACAGTAAGCCCATGCAGGAATTCTGTATTCCATTTCCCCTTGGAAATGAAAGTTCCCGTTATCTTCTTGAAGCTCCATATATCAGGGATGAACAAAGAAACCTTCGTCAAAAACCTCCACTACAGCCGTTAACTGGCATGTTTATGGCAGGAACTTTGGGGGTTTGGAGTAACGAGAACAGCCATCGAATTCATGCCTTTTCCATGAACATGGCTGTGTGCTTAGAAGAGAATGGGGTCTTTTTCTTATGTGGAGAAAATGCGTATGTATGTTTACCTACCAACTGGACTGGAACGTGCACTCTGGTACACCTCTTTCCAAAGATGGGTGTTGTGAATGGGGAACAAGCCCTCCCTGTTCCTCTCATGGGACATATACAGAAAAGAGTTCCCCTAGTAATACCATTATTAGCCATCCTAGGGATGGGAACTGCAGTTGGAACAGGGGTAGGTAGTCTAGCCTATTCTACAATACAGTTTCAGCAACTTTCTGAGGAATTTCAACAAAGCCTAAGCCAGATAGCTGGAACCTTGGTAGAAGTCCAAGATCAGATAGACTCTTTGGCAGCAGTAGTCTTACAAAACCGGCGTACCCTAGACCTCTTGACAGCTGAGAAAGGAGGTTTGTGTCTGTTCTTGGGAGAAGAGTGTTGCTTTTATATGAATAAATCGGGAATGGTTAGAGAAGTGGCAAAGGACTTGCAAGAAAGAGCATCCAGAATAAGACAAGGGTCTCAAGGAACCGACTCATGGTTCTCGTGGTTACCTGGAACTGCTTGGGTCAAGCAAATGCTGTTTGTGTTGTTATGTGGAATAGCAGGACTAGCCTTCATCCCCTGTGTTATACCGTTAATCAGACAATTAGTTATGAGATCAGTGAAAGAAATCAGGGTTGAAAAGGAATTAGTTGTGATAGAAGGATCCTTGGAAAATAGGTTCACCTCAGACCCACAAAGGGAAAGTGAGGATCCAGCCAGTGGAGAGTATGTACGGATGAGACCCTGGGGATTGGAGGACGTGCCTGAGGAAGAGGAGTTCTGAGATAGATTTTTTGCTTTTTCTTATTGGTGCTATCTGCCTCTATCTTGAACTGGCAGCAGGAAACAGAAAGATGTGTGCCAGTCTAAAGTGTTAATCATGCCATGTATTATGCCTATCCATATATGCGATTTCTGCTCAGCTATCTTCGCTTGCTGGGGAAAAGCTAATGCTCAAGTAGAAAATGTAAAAGTGAGACTCAATTGTTATCTAAAATGGAGTCTCAAAGGGGGGAATAAGGCAGGACATAAAACAAGACAGGACATAAAACAGGACATAAGTCTTAAATGCGTGTATTAGCTAGAAGAAGAAAAAAGGAAGTGAAAAATGTCAAACCACAAGTTCATCTGCCGGTCACATATGAGTGTCAAGCTTGAGACTCTGTTGCAAGTAACCACATATGTCTCGTTTCTATGTCTCGTTCTTGCTGGTAGCTAACCACAAACGAACTGCAGGAAAAGCTTAAGAAATTTAAATGCTTTGGCAAGATACCTGTAACCTAGATCCATGAGAGGGGGACAAGATATTTAGCTGCTTTAGCATAGCAACAGGGGGCTGTCATCCAAGTAACCAATCAATGCTAACAAGCGACATTTCCGTGTTTTGCTGTCTCTGAAGAGTATATATGAACTTGTTTTATTATAAGAAGCTGTTCAGAGGTGCTTACAAATATATTGCTCTGAACCTTGCGCAATAAATCAACTTCTTTTGATTCCGTGGTCTGAGTCCTGTGGTTTTCTGCAACACTAGGGGATTAGCCATTTTGGATCTAATTCTCACTAACAGAGATGAAATGATAGAAGGTGTTGAAGCCATAGGAACCTTGGGAGGAAGTGATCATGCAATATTGGAATTCAACATTATGGAAGCACAAGCACTAGAACACAGTCAAACTAGAGTCTTGGACTTCAAGAGAGCTAATTTCAATAAACTTAGGGTTTGGGAAGGATTCCATGAATGAGAATCCTCAAGGGGAAAACAACTCAAGATACTTGGGAAATTTTGAAAAGCGAGATAATAAAAGCCCAGTCTAGCACAATACCAACAAAGAGGAAAAATAACAGCTCTCAAAAGAAACCAGCATGGCTGCACAAAGAACTCTCTGATAAATTGAAAGATAAAAAGGACAAGTATAGAAAGTGGAAAGAGGGACAGATAACTAAGTCAGAATATCAGCAAATAGCCCGAGCCTGCAAAGATGAAGTGAGGAAAGCTAAGGCTCAAAATGAACTAAGGCTTGCGACCAAAGTAGAAAATAACAAAAAAAGCTTCTTTCAACATGTAAAAAACAAGAAAAAAGTGAAGGAAACGATTGGTCCATTAGTGGGTGAAAGTGGCAAGAAGGTGACAAGCAACAGGGAGAAAGCAGAACTATTTAACTCGTTTTTCGCATCTGTCTTTACACAAAGGGAAAAAGACCAACCTATCAAAAATAGTGCCATAAAAAACAGAATAGAAACACAAGTTAAGATAGGCAAGAAAATGGTAAGTGAGCACCTGTCCAGCCTAGACGAGTTCAAATCACCAGGACCAGATGGATTACATCCCAAGGTTCTCAAGGAACTGGCAGATGTGATCTCAGAACCACTGAACTATGTTTTTCAAAGATCCTGAAGCACTGGGGAACTACCAGAGGACTGGAAAAGAGCTGATGTAGTTCCCATCTTCAAAAAAGGGAAAAAAATGGATCCAGGAAATTACAGACCTATCAGCCTGACCTCAATACCTGGGAAGATTCTGGAAAAGATAATCAAACAACGAATCAGCGAACACCTACAGGCAAACAAAGTCATTACTAAAAGCCAACACGGGTTTGTCAAAAACAGATCATGTCAGACAAACCTTATTGCATTCTTGACCAAGTGACAAAATTAGTGGACCAGAGGAATGCTGTGGATTAATTTACTTGGGACTTCAGTAAGGCATTTGACAAAGTAGATCACAACCTACTACTTGATAAAATAGAAAAATGCGGGTTAGACAGCATCACACCAGATGGATCCGTAGCTGGCTGACCAGCCGTACTCAGCGTGTGGTCCTCAATGGAACCACATCTACATGGAGGGAAGTGTGTAGTGGGGTGCCCCAGGGCTCTGTTCTGGGCCCAGTGCTCTTCAAAATCTTCATCAATGATTTGGACGAGGGGATAGATGGGGAACTCATCAAATTTGCAGACGACACCAAGCTGGCAGGAATAGGCCAACACTCCGAAGAACAGGCTTAAGATACAGGAGGATCTGGACAGACTTGAACACTGGGCGCTATTAACAAAATGAAATTCAATGGTGAAAAAAGTAAGGTTCTACATTTAGGCAAGAAAAACCAAATGTACAGGTATAGTATAGGGGGTACCTTGCTCAATAGTAGTAACTGTGAGAGGGATCTCGGAGTCCTAGTGGACAATCACTTAAATATGAGCCAGCAGTGTGCTGCAGCTGCCAAAAAAGCCAACACAGTGCTAGGCTGCATTAACAGAGGGATAGAATCAAGATCACGTGAAGTATTAATACCACTCTACAATGCCTTGGTAAGGCCACACTTGGAATACTGCATCCAGTTTTGGTCACCATGATGTAAAAAAGATGTTGAGACTCTAGAAAGAGTACAGAGAAGAGCAACAAAGATGATTAAGGGACTGGAGGTTAAAACATATAAGGAAAGGTTGCTGGAATTGGTTATGTCTAGTTTAATGAAGAGAAGGATGAGGGGGGACATGATAGCAGTGTTCCAATATCTCAGGGGCTCCCACAGAGAAGAGGGAGTCAAGCTATTTTCCAAAGCGCCTGAAGGCAGGACAAGAAGCAACGGATGGAAACTAATCAAGGAGAGAAGCAACCTAGAACTAAGGAGAAACTTCCTGACAGTTAGAACAATTAACCAGTGGACCAACCTGCCTCCAGAAGCGGTGAATGCTCCAACACTGGAAGTTTTTAAGAAGAAACTGGACAGCCATTTGTCCGAAATGGTATAGGGTTACCTGCCTGAGCAGGGCGTTGGACTTGATGACCTCCAAGGTCCCTTCCAACTTATTATTATTATTATGAATGAAGCCAAAATCTGAACCCTCCTACTTCATCCCACAGTATCTGAGCACATTCCCCTCCCTCATTTGACAGTCATTAATCACATTCTCCAATTAGTTTAAAGTGTGAACTTTCCCTCCCGTTCCATAACGCGCTATATTTTATCTCCTCATATTTCATCCAGCTTTGAAGATGCTCTGCTGAAATATTGTTATGGCTAACTAGTTCCCAAGCACATTCTTTCACTCCCCCCTTCCATACTATCTAATAGTGGCTCTAAGTAATACACAGGTTAAATAGTAAATGTCTGCATCCACATATAATGTCAGGCAAAAACATTTGATGTTAGCAGCATTGACAGTAGTGTCGCTTGCATCTCCTTCTGGAAGTTATTAGCTTTTTCTTGTTGAAGCATTGCTTCAATTGATCTCTGATACACCGGGGTTGCAGAGGCGGAAGACGGGGCTGAGGGTGCTTTCTTACCAGTTTTGGTTAGATTCAGAGCACTCATTTTTATTTCTACTCCCCAAATCTTTTATCAAACTCTTAATGCTTTTTCCCAATACCCGCCTTAAACCAAACCATTAGTATTATGTTCAACACAATATATCTTTTAAAATTATCTTAAGTAACTCTTGTAGTTCTTATCTGTAGTCTCTAGGCCAATAAGGCTCTCTCAGCAAAGAGGTAAGAGCAAAAAAAAGGAGAAAAAAAATAAGAAAAAAAGTTTATAATCCACTTCTGTAGATAGGGCTCACTTTCAAGGACGATTGTTCAGAGTCCAAAATTGTCCCTCAGTCAAAGTTTATAATCCACCAAGGCCTACTATTCGAAGTTGATAGTCCATAGGCCTTCTCCAAGATCTCCAATATTTCAGTTTCCACTGTCCATAAATAGTTCTCCAGTCAAACGTTAAGAATTTGTAATCCACTAGGCTCCCCAATCAAATAGGAGAGATAAA
Source organism: Azemiops feae (assembly GCA_023970755.1). Lineage (NCBI taxonomy): Eukaryota > Metazoa > Chordata > Lepidosauria > Squamata > Viperidae > Azemiops > Azemiops feae. The sequence continues at coordinate 119,062 of JALGBA010001057.1, read as the reverse complement.
AAGGGAAAAAAGAAAAAAAGAGAAAAAAGAAAAAAAAACATAAAATTTATCCCAAGGTCCGACGTTGCCTGTCTGCCAAGGTTATAATCCAAAATGTCTTGCTAGCAGTAATTCCCTACCACTCACTCTGTCTTTAAATAGCTTGTAAAATTACAGTTCAAGCAGTACTTATAATCCAAAAAAGCTGGATGGCTTCAAAGTAGTTTATATTTTTTTAGTTATAATGCATCCTGCAGAGAAAAGCAGCCCAAAGAAATTCTTCTCTTTTTCCAGCTGTAATCTACAGGACTGTGAAGGTCAGGAACATCAAAAGGTTTAGACTGTAAACTATGTCTGGGCGTCTGGCCAAGTTCTGACACTCCGGACAAAATATATAGATAAGGTCTGTGAGCAAGGTTTGGTGTAGTTCTTTTCTCTTGCCACTAGATGTCATTAGATGCCCATTTTGTAATTTTCCAGTAATTTTTACAAAATTTGCTCCGATGCTCTCCAATAGAAATTTAAAAAAAAGAGTTTAAGAATATTAAAGCTCCCCAAACTTTTCTTTTTTCTATCTCTCTCTGTTATATCCACAATAATATTGTAAACTTCTCTGTTTTCCCCACGAAAACTTAAACCGCCGCTTTTATTCTGGAGGGAGGAATAACCCCCCCCCCTCCCTTTAGTTCTGGGGATTTTGTTGCTTTCAGATGCTTTTTTTCAGAACAGGTTTTATGATCATAGAAGGAGGAAAATAGTCTCACCCAGGTCCAATATGTTGCTCACGCTTGTTTGGAATTGCTTTTCCTCCGGCGGTCAGCAGCTTCCGACTGGCTGCATAGGTGCAGCCAGTCTTTCTCCTGCCAGTCCCGAGGGCTTCCTTGGATCAAGCAGGTTGGCTACCACCTTCCCGCGATGTACAAGGGTCCCCTCTTGGTCTGTTGCCTCTACGGGGCAACTTTCGGTCCTTTTCAGACCCCCAGCAGGAAGAAATCGGGCGTGGGAAGAAGAGCCCTGCTTCCCTGTGCCCGTCTTGCCGTGACGACCTCAATCACATATTTGATAGTTACTCCTGGGAGACAGCTAACCACCCTAGTTTGATTGTCCGTTCATTTATTAATTCATTGAAAGAATTCAGGCCATAATTTGCAGCACAATTTAATACAGCCATGCTTACATAAAAGTAAATCCAATTGTTAGTCAATTGTTAGTCAAACCCTCAGCTACACTGGTATGGAACTGTGGTCTGGTTGTTCTCAAATGAACCTTAAAAGGAAATGTTTTAGAATTTCTATTTTAGCAATAAAAATCTCAGTGAGTCTTAATGATTTCTCCAGGGCTGCCCAATAAATCCAAGATAGTATGAAAGTTGATTTTAAACACTTCTCTAAAACCAATGTTTGTGATATTCAATCCATAGGCCCATTCTTACTTTTTTATCTCAAATTATCCTGCCTAACCATCACTCCTTCCGTAATACACACCTTTTGCAATATCAAGGTTCCTCACATGCAGATACCTGTTAATTTCCAGTGTTGGCCTCCTCACCAATACTAGGACCCTGCTTTCAAAGTTTCCTGCCTGGCAACAATTCCTAGACAGACAAGTTTTGTTCAGTTAAGTTTTATTCATTCTGAATAATGCTTCAGTTAATATGACTCTCGTCCCTCTTTCCACTGATTGCTATCCTAGTGCACATAACGGAACTACTTCAAAAGAGTCATTCCTAAACAAATTTATTCAAAACTCTAACAGTAAAACCATTGAAACTGTCTGAAAAGGTTGCAGGCTCCTCTTTAAAGCATGGTCAACCATCTTTGCTTTAATTTGGATTCCTGGGCAGGTTGGACATGACAACCTAAACAACCCATTCCAATTCTAAGTTCCTTTTTTCCTTTTTGTGCTTTCAGTCAGATTTGAGTCTTGGTGATGTCCTGGGCATGTCCCTGCTGTTTTTGGAAGTGGATTGCCATTGCCTGCTTCCTAGGGATGAGAGAGAGTGACTGGTCCAAGGCAACTCTGCTGGCTTTGTGACTTAAGACAAGACTACAGCTCATGGTCTCCCAGTTTCTCACCTGATGCCTTAACCACTACATCAAACTGGCTCTATGATCCTAAATTCTCATTAATCAGGGACAGCTTCAATTTGCTAAAACTTGCCCCTGATGCATTTGGAGGTTATCTTTTCAAAATCTGTGATCTATTATACATTGCCTTGGTATACATCAGAATGAATGTTGGTTTACAATGATATTAATAAATAATTTCAGTTAGAAACCTGTTTTTCCAAATATAGTTGTCTTTCCCCATTCTGCTGAAACTTCTTTTATTATGGAAGAGTCCTATTTGCCCCAGGTACTCATTTTTGAAAAACAATAACTGTAATTTGAATTAAGCAAGATATGAAATCTCATTGGGCTTGATTAACCTGTTTCCATCAGTGAGCTTAAGCTGTCAGACATCTCCTTTATACAATATATACTCATGTATAAGCACATCTGCATATAAGGTGACCCTCAAATTTTTAACCATAATACCTTAAATATTTCGGGGGTCAACTTATTTGTGGGTGGCACATTTTTCATAGTGTTTTAAGTTAAACATTTGAGAGTCTGCTTATTTGCAGATGGGCTTATCCATGAATAGGGTACTTTAGAATAAAGTATTAAGGTACCTTAGAAAAGTATTGCCATATGTACTCACAGATAAACCCATCCACAGATAAGCCAAATCCAATTTTTATGTGTATTTTGGCAACTAAAACACTTGGCTTATCTGTGAGTATATACAGTGTGTTACTGTTTAAAAAAATGCTTATTGCAAAGACAGGATTGAATTTCCTCATCACTGACCAGCTGCAGCTACATGCTTTCCCCACCTGAAGCCTCCGGGCTGTCCTACTGCAGCTGTGCTTCAGCCAAATCACTCTCTGATGTGCCCAGAACTGGTTCATCCTCCTCTGAGCTGACATCTGGAGAGGTATCTGGGGAAGCGTCCCGGGGAGTCATCACACTATCCCTCCAGGCATGGCCCATCCTCCCGGAGCCCCACAGACCAGGTCTCTGTGGGTACCAGTGGTGGAACCAACGGACCAGCCGAGGGGCACGCACAACATCGGCATCTTCCAACATGTCCTTGGGGACATAGCCTTTCCAGTCCACTAAATATTGCAGACGTCCCCGGTGAGCACAGGAATCCACAATGCGTGCCACCTCATACAGTATTCTGGCTGTCCCTGCACTAACACTGGCACAGGCGGTGGCTCCGATGTCCTGTGGGGACTGGCCGGCACCGCAGGTACCAACAGGGAGCAATGGAAAACCGGATGGACACGAAGCCAGGCAGGTAGAGTCAATAAGTAGGCCACTGGGTTGACGAAGGCTTCCATCAGGAACGGGCCCAGGAACTGGTGGTCCAACTTTCGCAACGGCCGTACCAAGGGAAGTTGCCAGGTGGAGAGCCAAACCTGGTCGTTAACCGCCAGGGAAGGGATGTCATGTTGGTGCCAGTCTGCGAACCTCTTGTAGTCCTCTTTGGCGTGATTCAACTGGTCCCACAGCACTCGTGTGGCTGCGAGTTCCCACAGGAAGTCTGTGGCAGCCAGTATCAGACAGTCCGATGGGGCCAAAGGGAACAAGTACAAATGGAAGCCATAGGTTGCCAGGAACGGGGATATACGTGTCGAGGCGTGCTGCACATTATTGTACGCGAACTCTGCTAATGCCAACAGGTCCGCCCAGTTGTCCTGCTGAAAGTTAACGAAGCATCACAAGTATTGCTCCAACACAGTGTTCATATATTCCGTACCTCCATCTCCAGATGATGCACGGACGAGAGGCACACCTGCACCTGCAGAAGTCCAAGAAGGGCATGCCAAAACTGGCCCATAAACTGAGTTCCTCGGTTGGTCACAATGCGCTTGGGGAGGCCGTGCAGCCGAAAGATGCGGCGCACGAATAGCTGCGCCATCTCTCGCAGCGTGGGCAAGCCAGTGCATGGAACAAAATGGGCCATCTTGGTGAGCATGTCTACCACCACCAAATGGTCATAGCTCCGTGCGATTTCGGAAGGTCATTGATGAAGTCCATGGACACACTCCCCCAGGGCCTTTCTGGTGTGGGCAAGGGCTGCAACAGCCCTGGAGAGGGTTCCAGCGCATTCTTGGCTTTGCGACAATCCAAAAAGGAGGCCACATAGGTCTCCACATCATGACACACATGGGGTCACCAAAACACCTTCTCCACTGAGTGGAGCATCTTGAACAATCCAAAATGTTCAGTGGCCAAATTGTCGTGACACTGGCGCAAAATCAGCCTCCATGATGGTCCTTCGAGCATGTAAATCCGTTCTCGATAATGCAGCATGCCATTGGAGCAAGACCAAGGCAAAACCGGGCAAAAAACAAAGACCATTGAATCTGCTGCTGACTAAGCTTTCGAGCAGTGTTCAAGTGTTCCAGATTTCGACAATCAGTTCGCAGCTCAATTTGGTGGCGGTCCACTTCCAGATGGTGTTGCCAGACCTCGAAGGCCACCTTCACTGCCAACAACTCTTTGTCCCAAATAGTGTACCGTGTTTCCCTGAAAGTAAGGTTTAACCTGAAAATAAGCCCTACCTTGATTTTTGGGGGGTGGGCCTAATATAAGCCCTACCCCAAAAATAAGCTCTAGTTTTGGGGCGAGGCACACACCTAAAAATCAAGCTAGGGCGGGGGTATGCAGCTGCCCCACGTGCCCCGCACCCACTTACCTGGCACCCAGGCCTCTCCTAGCCAGCCCACTTCTTCTGCGGCATCTTCTGCAGCCAGGCCTGCATTTCTCAGTCACAGGCCTTTCCAGAAGGCCACTGCAGCCAAGAACCGAGCTATGGATTGAACTCAGTTGCATAGGCCTTCTGGAAAGGCCTGACTGCAAAATGCAGGCCGGAATGCAGCTGCAGAATGAAGCTGCTCCTTCAGCCAGAAGAAGTGGACTGGCTGGGCAGGGCTGTCGATGCTGGAGGTGAGTATAAAAGACATCCCCTGAAAATAAGACCTGGTGCCTCTTTTGGAGGCAAAAAAACAATAAGACCCGGTCTTATTTTTGGGGAAACACGGGTAATTGCGCTCCACAACATTTAACTTGCGTGAATAATATGCACAGGGAAAGAGTTGTCTCATTGTTTCTTTAACTTGTTCACTTTCCATTTCCAAAATTAACAAAAAATTGTACATTTTCTTAATTAATTTCTCATCTGAGGTTAACAAAATCTTATCAAATACAGTTTGATCTTTATAGTATCAATACATTTTCACGTCTTTTTCATATCTATTTTGCATCTGTAAATGTGCCCACCACGACAGGTTGATCCCCTGATTTTCCAGTTCTTGCTTAGATTTTAAATTCCCATCAATATTTAGAATATCTCTATATGCCCATATTTTTTCAAAATCTACCAAGTTCGGATGTACAAATGCCTCCATCGTTGATAGCCACCCTGGAATTTTTAGGTATATTTTAGCTTTAATTTTTTCCCATACAATTAACAAAGCATTTCTTATATAGTGATTTTGGAAATACTTATGAGCTCTGTTTTTTCCATACCATAGGAAAGCGTGCCATCCCAATTGTAAATCATGCCCCTCTAAATATAACAACCTTTTATTTCTAAGCATTATCCATTCTTTCACCCATGTTAAAACAGATGCTTGATAATACAACACCCATTCCGGCAACCCAAATCCTCCATTTTTCTTAGCATCTTGTAATGTTTTCATCTTAATTCTAGCTTTCTTCCCCTGCCAAACAAAGTTCAAAATTAATGAGTTTAAATCTTGAAAGAATTTTTTCTCAAGTTTTATCGGAATTGTTTGAAATAAAAATAAAATCTTCGGCAGTACATTCATTTTTACTGTAGCAATTCTTCCTAATATTGACAATTGCAGATTCTTCCATCTTTCCAAGTCCATCTTTATTTGTTTCAATAATTTTGTATAGTTATCTTCTTTTATTGACGAACATTTGGCCGAAAGATATATACCTAAATATTTAACTTTTTTCACTATCTGTACCTCTGTTTTCTCTAGCATTTGCTTTTCCTGTTTATCTGTGAGATTCTTAACTATTACCTTAGTTTTTTCTTTATTTATTTTTAATCCCGCCATTTCTCTATACTGTTCTATCTTTCCCCATAGCTTAGGAATCATCTCTAAAGGTTCTTCTAGAATAAATACTAGATCATCAGCAAATGCTTGTAACTTATATGTTTCGTCTTTTATCTTCAGTCCTTTAATTTCTGTGTCTTGTCTAATCCTTCAATTTAAAGCTTACAAAGTGAAAATAAATAATAGTGGGGATAGTGGACATCTTTGCCTCATGCCTTTTCTTATCTCAAAGCTCTCAGTACAGTCTCCATTCACAATCACCTTTGCTGTCTGATTACTATATATTGTTTTTATCATATTTATAAAGTTCTTTCCAAAGTCCATTATTTGTAGTTGCTGAATCATAAATTGCCAGGAAACGTTGTCAAATGCCTTTTGGGCGTCTAAAAATATTAATGCTAATTGTTTCCCTGGATATAGTTCATAGTGTTCTAATACGTCCATTATCACTCTTAAGTTGTTTTTGATTTGTCTCTTTGGTAAAAAGCTGTTTTGATCTGGATGTATGAATTCAACTAAGTATTTTTTCAGTCTCTCTGCCATTATTGAAGTAAAAATTTTATAATCCACATTAAGTAATGAAATCGGTCTATAATTCTTAATATACGTCAAATTTGAGTCTTCTTTTGGTATTAAAGTAATATTTGCTTCTATCCATGTATTTGGAAGCTTAGCCTCTAACAAGAGTCCATTAAAAACATCTTTCAGCGGTTTGCTTAATATGTCTTGTAAATTTTTATACAGCTGCACCGGAAGCCCATCTGGGCCTGGTGTTTTCCCATTTTTTTGTTGTTTTATAGCCTCTGATATCTCCATCATTGTAATCCTTTCTTCTAACATAGTTTTGAATGTCTCTGGAATTTTTGGAAGTTTACTTTCTTCTAGGTATTGAACAGTTCTCTCTCTTGAAGTCTCCTCTTTATCATACAATTCCTTATAGTATTCCTTAATTATCTTTTTTATTTCTTCATTTTTGAATTGTAGACAACCTTTTCCATCTACTAAGTTATGTATTATTTCTTCTCTTTCTGTTTTTTAAGTTTATAGGCTAACCATCGTCCTGGTTTATTAGCATTTTCAAAAAAGTTTTGTTTTGCTCTCTTTATCTGTTCTGCCAGTTTTTCTGAGTCCAACAGATTTAGTTTGTGTTTTATTATTTCCATTTCTCTTTTCAAAGTCTTTTTCTGTGGGGTTTTTTGTAGTTCTGTTTCTAACTTTCCAAATTTTGCTTTTAGTAATAGATATTGCTGTCTTCTCTGTTTATTTTTCTTTGCTGTATACGTTATAGCTATGCCTCTGAAGTACGCTTTGGCTGTGTCCCATAGGTTTTGTAATGATGTGTCTTCTTTGTTTTCTTTAAAGAAGAATTCCATTTCTTTTTTCGCTAACTCTATAAATTCTTTTTCTTTTAGTATAGATTGGTTTAAAGTCCATCTTGGGTTTTTTTGTATTCCTTTCCATGTCACTTTTAGAGGATTATGGTCTGCCCATGTACCTATTTCTATCTCAATTCCCTGTATATCCATCCTCAATTCAGATGTCATCCAAATCATATCAATTCTTGAGCAGGATTTGTGGCTATTTGAAAAAAAAGTATATTGTAGGTTTTGTGAATTAATTAAGATGGGTGAAAAACTTTGGCTACAATATAGAACTAGAAAAGTGGCAAAAGCTATGGGAGAGAAATTATAAATTAACAATGTCAACTTCATATAAAGAAAACTTATATAAAATGTTTTATAGATGGCACTTGCCACCAGCAAGATTAGCAAAAATGTTTAAAAATAAGTCAGATAGATGCTGGAATTGTAAGCACAACTCAGGCACGTACTATCACATTTGGTGGACATGTGGCAAAGCAAAGGCTTATTGGAAAAAGATACATGCGTGGTTAGAAAAAATATTAGGTGAACATGTTGATTTTAAACCTGAACTTTTCTTACTAGGTATAATGCCTGAAAAGATTAATAAGCAAAATCTATATTTGATTTTACACGTCACAACAGGAGCGAGAATAATCTTTGCGTAATATTGGAAGAATGAAGGATTACCATCAGAGGAAGAAATAATCAGAAAAATATTGGAATGCGCAGAGATGGACAGATTAACTATGAGATTGAAGGATAAAGAAGATACAGATTACTACCAAACTTGGGACTTATTTTATTGTTGGTTAGAGGAAAGAATGAAGGATTAGGAATCGAGTATGTATTAGCATAGCTGATCCCAGACAGCTCGTTGGTTGAAAAATTAACATATGTATGTAAAAGAAAATCAATAAAATCTTTATAAAAAAAAAAGGAAAGAGTTGTCTGTTAGCCAGAAACGCCTGCAGAAGCACTGCCCCCACTGCTATGTCCGAAGGATCTGTCTTGACCACAAACGACCGTGCTGAGTCTGGGTGCTGGAGGATGGGGTCTGTGACTGTCTTGAGAGACTTAAAAGCTTCCTGCTCCATTGGGCCCCATGGAAACTTTACCCCATTTTGAAGCAAACAGATCAAGGGGGCGGTAAGCATCGCAAAACGTGGGATAAACATTATATAATAGTTGGCGAACCCCAGTAACCATTGCACGTCCTTCACCCGACGTGGGGGTTGCCAGGCCTGCAAGGCCTATGTCTTATCCAGGTCCATGGTAATCCCTTCAGGCGAGATCCAATGTCCTAAAAAATCTATGGTGGTCTACGGGAACAGGTGCTTTCCCTTGTTTGGCGAAGAGGTGGTGATCCCTCAAATGCCGCAGTACCGTTCGCACATGACTCCAGTGCTCCGCTAGGGATGAAGAGTAAACAAGAATGTCATCTAAATGGATGACCACATACTTATCTAAAAGGTATGCATGAATACAGCAGGAGCGTTAGTCAATCCGAATGGCATAACTGTATATTTGAAATGTCTATAACAGGTGCGATAGGCAGTCTTCCACTCGTCTCCCTTCTGTATGTGCACAAGGTTGTATGCCCCCCCCCCACAAGTCCAGCTTAGTGAACACTTTAGCCTGCCACAGCCATTCCATGAACTCCGAAATCAATGGTAGTGGGTATCGGTTCTTTACCATGATGGCATTGAGTTTGCGAGTCGCAGCTCTCCCGATTTCTTTTTCCCAAAAAAAACGGGCGGCCAGGGGAGAGGTCAAGGGCCAGATAAAGCCTTTCCGTAAGTTTTTCTCACATCCCAAATAGCCTCGAGCTCGGGTTCAGACAATGAGTAAATCCGGCCCACGGGTAGCTTAGCATTTGGCATCAGGTGAATGGGACAATTGTAGGGCCAATGTGGTGGGAGCTGCTCAGCCTCTTTCTCCCCAAACACATCAGCAAAGTCTGCAATTTGCGATTGCCCCCGAGTCCACCATGGCTTGAGTGAGAACTTCCTTACGTCCGGGAAAAGACAATGTCACGGCCACCACCAAGTGCCGAGTCAGCGTAATCCACGGTGCTAACACCTGGCTTGCCCCAGAAATCACCCAACCTGGTAAGCCGTTTAAGTCAGGCGGTGGGAGTTTCCCGCCATCGCTGGAGTTTTCTTCGTGGGACACTTAGCGGCTAGGTGACGGGGCTCCACAGTACAGGTACAAACCTCTGCCTCTGAACCTTTGCTAGTGTGAGGCATGTCCATCCCCCCCCCTTGCATGGGTTCATCGAGGGGTTGAGGCTCCTTGTGAAACCTCCCAGGTATTGGAGCAGCCACCTCTCATTGCTGCGCCCTTCACTGCTGGAGCCAACCATTTATGTGCAAGCATAGATGCATTAAGGCTTGTAGTGTGCTAGGACAGTCCGTCTGGGCCAACTTGTCCAGAATCTCAGAGGACAGGCCATCCTGGAATTGGTCCATTAGGACCTCCTGGTTCCATCTCAAATCCTTCTTGCAGCAAATGGAAGCCTGAAGTAGCGCAAGATCGCGGCTCTGAAGTCTTCCATCCCCTTTGCAAAAGCTTTTGGAGCAGAAGATGGAGAGCTGAAGAAGCGCGATCCCGCGTCCCTGCAGGCCTCCATTTTCTGTGGCAAAGGCTTTTGGTGCAGAGACGAAGCCTTTGGAGATGTGATCTTGTGCCCCTGCAGGCCTCCATTTTCAATGGCAAAGGCTTTTGGTGAGGAGACTGGAAGCCTTCAGGGATGCGATCTCATGCTTCTTCAGACTCGCCGGGGCTGCCCAGCACTCCAAAAGTGAATCGGATGTCCTGTGCAGGCAGCCTCGGTGAGTCAGCCAAGCTGAGCAGGTCACGCTCATCCTGCTCTGCCTCTGGTCTCACTGCTCCGCTATTGGAGCTCCAGGAGCAGGCAAAGAAACCACGGCACAGAAGCTGGAGAAGAGACAGCTTGCTTGATCATGGAGATCTTCGAAAGGTAAGTGAGTCTCCACAGGCCCAGTGCCTGTTAAGTCCCTGTTGGGGGGGAATAGGTGGGAATGTTGCAGTGTCTCTGCGGTCAGTCGTAAGGGTGAATGACTGCTGTGGTGCTGCAATATTTGTAACTTCAGGACTGTTTCATAAATACTTTTGGGGGTGATGTCGTTACTTTGAACAATCACTGAACTGTCGTAACTCGATTACCTATATTATGTAAAGTTGTTTACACTATGTGAAAGACTTACCTTTCTAGCCTAGCACTGTCTTTTCAGACTTACAACAGCTGTCCTGGGTGTCCAGCATCACTGCTATTTAAACGATAGGTTGTTGTTGTTCAGTCACTAAGTCATATCCAACTCTTTGCAACCCCATGGACCACGGCACGTCAGGCTCCCCTGTCCTCCCCTGTCTCCCAAATTTGCCCAAATTCATGTTCTTTGCGTCAGTGACACTATCTAACCATCTAACCCTCTACCGTCCCCTTCTCCTTTTGCCTTCAATCTTTCCCAACATCAGGGCCTTTTTTCCAGTGAGTCATCTCTGCTCATTTGTTGGCCAAAGTGTTTGAGCTTCAGTATCTGTCCTTCCAAAGAACAGTCAGGGTTGATTTTCCTTTAGGATTGACTGATTTGATATCCTTGCAGTCCACAATTAGAAAGCATCAATTATTCAGTGCTTAGCCTTCCTTATGGTTCAACTCTCACAGACATACATTACTACTGGGAAAACCATAGCTTTGACTATATGGACCTTTGTCGGCAAGGTGATCTCTCTGCTTTTTAATACACTGTCTAGGTTTGACATTGTCAAGAGTGAAAATTTGGCAGCTATGTGCCTCTCCGTTTTTATCTTGCCATTAGAGTAAGGGGGGGAGGTGTTGCTTTCGAATGGGTTAGTTAGAGAAACGTTCTACGGAGGTTTACTGAGAGCAGTCTGGAAAACTTTCAAGGACATTCTAGCAGGTGTGAAGAAGATAGAAAATGGTTCCCATAACACAGAGAACTTGTTTACATAAGCTACGTGAACATCTGGAGGGGGGGTTGGCTGGGAAAGTCATTGTTATATGCCTTGGGATTTTAGAGTTAATTTTACTTCGCCTTCACCAGGCCATGTTGTCAACGCTGTTAATATTGGATATTATTGCTTTGACAAGATATGCAGAACTGTCTGGTATTTTTAGAGTTAACTCAGATGACAATAGGAGGGGAGGAGATTGATAAGGAAAGCGCGGGATAAGGAACGGAAGTGAATCTTTGCCCTTCAGGCTAATTGGAAAGTGTGATTCATGACTGCAAAATAGGGGAGGGGTTTAGCCGGATAAGTCATGCGCAAGTAAGAGAAATTCAGATCTTGGCATCCATCCATGCTGTGCCGACACTGTGTTCCTGATTAAAGACTTTTCAGAATAAACAATGCCTGGAAGTTATTTGAAGTGTTCCATTAGTCGGAACCTTGACATGCCAAGATCTAAATCCTTTTCAAACAACTGGGGGTGCATTACCCCCACCTCTTCCTCCTAGGCTTGAGTGAAACTGACAGAGTTTCAGAAGGAAAATCTATCATGAGAAACGGGAGTTTGCCCAGAGGGGGAAGTAACAGACAGCATGCTGTGGGAAGATGAATTTTGGCAGACAAACGGCTGGCAGACAAATGCAAATCAGTGGAGAGATAACGGACAAACTGCCACTCAAGACCTGGGTGAGTCACTGGAAAGATTTCAAAACCCAGAGGTGAGAGGCAGAAATCCACTCCTGCAGAGAGAAGCCTGCAGCCCCTCCATTGTAATTCAGACAGCCTTCAAGACCCTGTCTTCCCCTGTCAGGGACTCCAGCCCTGAAGAGAGAGGGAATCCCAGTCTGAGGCCTCTGCAACAATGGGGAGTGTGGCATTCTCGGCAGGCAGAGGGTAAACAACCTCTGAGCTTACCACAGCTAATAGAGGCCTTGCAACAGCTTGGGGTGGTGCAGGAGCCAGGAGAACAGCAGCTGGTGGGAGAACGACCACAGCAAGGAGATTGGCCCCAGCCCCCGAACGTGCAACCCCTGGGCATAAACCAGCAGCCAGGATGGGGACAGCAGCAACAGCCACAGTGGGGGCCCCAACAGCCTATAATTGCTCCACGTTTCAGAGCAACCTTCAATGGGGACCCAGAGAAGCTGATTTTTTTCCTCAACCAAGTGCACTCTCACTTGAATTGCTGGGCCTATCTCTACCCGGACCCAGGGGCCATGGTCGATGTGATTGCATCCAGCCTAGAGGGAGAAGCATCTGAATGGCTGAACAATTTATATAATGAGCAAGCCCCAGAATTGGAGGACCCCCACCTCTTCCTCCTAGGCCTGAGAGAAAGATTTGAGGACCCTTCCCTTGGCCTCAAAGCAAGAGAACAAATCCACAAAATAAAACAAGCCGGCAGGCCTGCCCTGGAGTACGTGCAAGAGTTTCGCAAGATAGCAGGTCGAATAGAGGGGTGGCCAGAGCAATCCCTAATCCATCACTTCATTGAGGGATTAGACGATCACCTCTCTCAGGCCTGCTTCCATCGAGCAGTACCTGATCAGCTGCAAGAATGGTACCAGGCAGCGGTGAAGCTAGACGTTCAGCTCGCCCGCTATAAGAAGCCTCCCCCACCTGAATCCGAGCAGCAGCCAGAGCAACCCGAACAACAATCACCCCCACGAAAACCTCCAACTACTGTGATGGCTGAGAGACCTAGGCCACCCGCAGGCCTGTCAATTAAGTGTTTTTGGTGCGGACAGGAAGGACATCGAGCAGCAACCTGTCCGGTCCCCTACCCCCGACTGCAGAGCAGACCGGAACCAGCGGTGAGAAGGAAACCTGCCCAACGACTAATGAGAGAAAAATCCAACCGGGTCACGCAAGAACCTGTTGCCCAGATTACACCACACACACAAGAGGACGCCGGGATTCCGGGTGGACCCGCCCCTGCTCTACCCTCCTTTGACAGCGACGACGAAGGAGAGAATGACCCGATGGTGAGTCGACAAATCCCGCCTTTTTCACTGGCCGCCAAACTTATAATCCCTAAGTCGGGGGCACAAATGGACTTAAATGTGCTAATCGATTCTGGATGCACCCGATGCATTATTAGCCTGCCCTTTGCCATGAAAATGGGCATACGGGCAAAACAGCTCTCCAACCCTGTGAGGTTTGAGCAAGCCGATGGCTCCCTGATGGGAGGGACCCTAGTCACACAATTAACTGAGCCCCTACGCCTAGAAATAGGTGAACACTGGGAGTTTATTCGTTTCCTGGTGGCCCCCAAAATGACTGAGGCTGTGATCCTAGGATTAGCCTGGTTGGACAAATGGAAGCCATTTATCTGGTGGGAGAAAGGAATGAGAACTGTGAGACTCCCTATAGGGCCTAAGCCTCCCACTGATTCAACTGACGTTGTGGGACACTTTAGGCCACCCAATGAGCGAGCGCACATGGCTGCCTCACCGCCACCAGACGAACCACTCATCCCCAACGAATACCGGGACCTAACGGAGGCATTTAGTGAAAAAGAATGCGATGCCCTGCCCCCTCACAGACCCAATGACTGCTCTATCAAAATGGTGCCAGGAGCCAAACTCCCACGACCAAGAATGTACGCTATGTCCCCCCTCGAAATGGAGGAGATGCAGCAATACGTGAACAAAAACATAGCGAGGGGGTTCATTGAACGGGCCAAATCTACTGTGGGAGCCCCTGTGTTGTTCAAAGAAAAAAAAGATGGGTCTATTCGTCTCTGCGTAGACTATAAGTGTCTCAACGCTGTGAGTGTGGAAAACAGATACCCCCTCCCCCTCCTAAAGGACTTATTAACCCATCTGGCTAAGGGGAGTGTCTTCACTAAATTAGACCTGAGAGAGGCATATTACCGGGTGAGAATAAAGGAGGGAGATGAGTGGAAAACTGCCTTCAACTGTCCTATGGGGAGCTATCAGTTCAAAGTCATGCCATTTGGACTACAGGGGGCCCCAGCCGTATTCATGCAGTTGATTAATGAGGTCCTACATGATCACTTGTACAAAGGGGTTCTGGTGTATCTTGATGACATCCTGATATACAGCACGAATATCACTGATCACATAAAACTGGTGAGAGAAGTGTTAAAGAAATTATTAAATGCCAAGCTTTATGCCAAATTGTCAAAATGTGAATTTCACCAGACCCGATTAGATTATCTTGGCTACAGAATTTCCAACGATGGCATTGAAATGGATCCAGCCAAAGTGAAGGCTATAATTGAATGGCAGCCCCCAAAGACTCGCAAACAGCTTCAGAGCTTTTTAGGTTTTTGCCAACTTCTATCATCAATTCATCCCCTCCTTTGCCGAGATTGCCCTACCCCTTACAGAACTACTCAAAACAGGCAAAGGAGGAGGAAAACCGCAACTGGGCCAGCCACTCACATGGACTATGAGCTGTCAAGCAGCTTTTGAGAATTTAAAAAGACTATTTGCTGCTGAACTGGTCCTAAAGCACCCCTGCCCAGGGGAACCCTTTGTAATCCAAGCTGACGCCAGCAACGTGGCAGTCGGAGCTGTATTACTGCAGAAGAACAAAAGTGGAGATCTACAACCCTGTGCCTACACCTCTAAAAAATTTACTGAAAGCGAGAGGAGATGGGCACTCTGGGAGAAGGAGGCCTTCGCTATTAGGTGGGGACTGTTAAACTGGCAACACTATCTGGAAGGAAGCAAGGTGCCATTTGAAGTATGGACAGATCACAAAAATCTAGAAGCACTGAAAACTCCCCGCAAATTGTCCCGAAAGCAAGTACGGTGGGCACAATACTTTAACCGTTTCAACTTCACTCTAAAGTACATACCAGGAAGGAAAAACAAAAGCGAACGCGAAGAGGTTAATGAGGCAATTATCTCCAATCCACAAACTGCCGCTCAACTCACGCCTCGCAGGGTCCCAAATCCCGATGACCCTGGGGTACAGAAAATAAAACAAGAGCTCCTCACCGATCAATGGTTCAAAGATAATCAAACCTCCCTAACATGCAGGGATGGTTTGGCTTACAAGGGGGGGAAACTGTATTTGCCTGAAGCCCTCCGTCTTAATGCTCTCAAACACAGCCATGATGTAAAACAGGCTGGACACTTTGGATATCTAAAAACTCTACATCTCACCCGCCAGCAATTTTGGTGGCCGGGGCTGAAACGGGATGTGGAAAACTATGTAAAGAGTTGTACCGTATGTGCCACAATGAAAAGAATCCCGGGGAAAACCCCTGGGTTACTGCAGCCGGTGGCAGACCCTTCTTAACCCTGGGAAGAAATAGCTATGGACTTTATCGTAGACCTACCTGAAAGTAGAGGAAATACTGTCATCTGGACTGTGATAGACCTGTTTTCGAAGCAGGCTCATTTCATCGCCTGCAAAGGACTCCCATCTGCCCAACGACTGACTAAATTGTTCCTGAAACATATCTACCGGCTGCATGGCGCCCCTAAGCGAATAATCTGAGACAGGGGGGTGCAGTTCACTGTGAAGTTTTGGAGAAGTTTCCTTAAATTAATTGGATCATCTCAAGGCTTATCATCTGCTTTTCATCTGGCCACCAATGGGGCTGCAGAATCCGCTAACAAAATGGTGGAGCAATATCTCAGATGCTACGTTTCCTACCAACAGACAAACTGGACTGACCTCCTCCCTTTTGCAGAGGTGGCGTACAATAATTCTGTGCACAGCAGCACCGGCTACACACCTTTCAGAGTAGCCACAGGCAAAGAGTTCGGTCCAATACCTGAATACCCGCAGGTGCCAATTGCTTCCCAGACACTTGACCAATGGGTGTGGGGATGGGAAGAAGTTTGGAGAAAAAGAAAAATTGCTTTAAAAAAGACTTTTGAAACCTATAAAAAGCAAGCTGACAAAAAGAGGGCTCCCCAATGAACATTCCATGTTGGGGAAAAGGTTTATCTGTCGACTAAATATTTACGCCTCAAATTACCCAGTAAAAAGTTAGGACCGAAATTCTTGGGGCCTTTTCCTATCGTAAAGATCATCAATCCGGTCACCGTAAAACTGAAACTCCCTAGACTTTTAGGTAGAATTCACCCTATCTTCCATTGCAGCTTGCTGAAACCTTATCGGGGCTCCACTTTAAGACCTCCCCCTAAGAAGGCACCCAGGCCCCTCGTAGTTGCGGGACAGACCCACTATGAAGTGAAACGTATTCTTGACTCTAGAATTTTTAAAGGGAAATTGCAGTACTTAGTACAATGGAAGGGATACCCGTTGTCTGAAGCCACCTGGGTGAAATCCAGTGAGGTGAAAGCTGACAGACTCATCAAAAGGTTTCATGCGAAACACCCCAACAAACCGAAAACTAGTCATTAACATATGCTTTTGTTCACATACAGGACCTATCCTTTTTGTAAGGGGGGCCGGATGTCAACGCTGTTAATATTGGATATTATTGCTTTGACAAGATATGCAGAACTGTCTGGTATTTTTAGAGTTTACTCAGATGACAATAGGAGGGGAGGAGATTGATAAGGAAAGCGCGGGATAAGGAACGGAAGTGAATCTTTGCCCTTCAGGATAATTGGAAAGTGTGATTCATGACTGCAAAATAGGGGAGGGGTTTAGCCAGATAAGTCATGCACAAGTAAGAGAAATTCAGATCTTGGCATCCATCCATGCTGTGCCGACACTGTGTTCCTGATTAAAGACTTTTCAGAATAAACAATGCCTGGAAGTTCTTTGAAGTGTTCCATTAGTCGGAACCTTGACACATGTATTCAATAAACAGTAAGCTTTTTAGTAATGAAAATAACCCTGGACTTTTATTTGGATACTTGAGCTGGAGGTTAACAGACATAGCTTTCCTCCCAAGGAGCAAGTATCTTTTAATTTCATGGCTGCAATTGCCATCTGAAGTGATCTTGAAGTCCAAGAAAATAAAATCTGTCACTGCTTCCATTTCTTCCCCTTCTATTTGCCAGGAAGTGATGGGACTGGATGCCATGATCTTGGTTTTTTAAATGTTGAGTTTCAAGCCAAATTTTTCACTCTCCTCTGTCATCCTCATCAAGAGGCTCTTTAATCAGAATAGAGCTGGAAGGGACCTTGGATGACTTCTAGTCCAACCCCCTGCTCAAGCAGGAGACCCTATACAATTTGAGACAAGTGACTGTCCAGTCTCTTCTTAAAAACCTCCAGTGATGAAGCACCCACAACTTCTGAAGGCAAGCTGTTCCATTGGTTAATTGTTCTCACTGTTAGGAAGTTTCTCCTTAATTCCAGGTTGTTTTTCTCCTTGATTAGTTTCCATCCATTGTTTCTTGTCTTGCCTTCTGATGCTTTGAAAAATAGGTTGACCCCCTCTTCTTTGTGGCAGCCCCTCAATTTCTGGAATACTTCTATCATGTCACCCGTAGTCCTTTTCTCTAGACTAGCCATACCTAGTTCCTGCAACCGTTCTTCATATTGTATGTTTTAGTCTCCAGGCCTTTAATCATCCTAGTTGCTCTTCTCTGCACTTTTTCCAAAGTCTCAACATCTTTTTTGTAATATGGTGACCAAAACCGGATGCAGTATTCCAGGTGTGGTCTTACTAAGGATTTATAAAGCGGTACTAATATTGCACGTGATTTTGATTCTATGCCTCTGTTTATACAGCCAAGGATTGTATTAGCTTTTTTGGCTGCTGCTGCACACTGCTGGTTCATATTTAAGTGATCATCCACTAGCACTCCCTCTCACAGTTACTGCTTTTGAGCCAGGTTTTGCCTAATCTGTACTTGTACCTTTGGTTTTTCCCGCCTAAGTGTAAAACCTTGCTTTTCTCCATATTATTATTATTATTATTATTATTATTATTATTATTATTATTATTATTATTATTATTATTATTATTATTATTATTATTATTATTATTATTATTATTATTATTATTATTATTATTATTATTAGGTCATCTAGTGATGAGGTCATCTAGTCCAACCCCCTGCTCAGGCAGGAAACCCTATACCATTTCGGACAAATGGCTGTCCAGTCTCTTCTTAAAAACTTTCAGTGTTGGAGCATTCACCGCTTCTGGAGGCAGGTTGTTCCACTGGTTAATTGTTCTGTCAGGAAGTTTCTCCTTAGTTCTAGGTTGCTTCTCTCCTTGATTAGTTTCCATCCATTGCTTCTTGTCCTGCCTTCCGGCGCTTTGGAGAATAGCTTGACTCCCTCTTCTTTGGGGCAGCCCCTGAGATATGGGAACACTGCTATCATATCCCCCCTCGTCCTTCTCTTCATTAAACTAGACATACCCAATTCCAGCAACCGTTCCTTATATGTTTTAGCCTCCAGACCTCTAATCATCTTTGTTGCTCTTCTCTGTACTCTTTCTAGAGTCTCGACATCTTTTTTACATCGTGGTGACCAAAACTGGATGCAGTATTCCAAGTGTGGCCTTACCAAGGCATTGTAAAGTGGTATTAATACTTCACATGATCTTGATTCTATCCCTCTGTTAATGCAGCCTAGCACTGTGTTGGCTTTTTTGGCAGCTGCAGCACACTGCTGGCTCATATCTAAGTGATTGTCCACTAGGACTCTGAGATCCCTCTCACAGTTGCTACTATTGAGCAAGGTACCACCTATACTATACTTGTACATTTGGTTTTTCTTGCCTAAATGTAGAACTTTACTTTTTTCACCGTTGAATTTCATTTTGTTAGATAGCGCCCAGTGTTCAAGTCTGTCCAGATCCTCCTGTATCTTAAGCCTATCTTCTGGAGTGTTGCCTATTCCTGCCAGCTTGGTGTCATCTGCAAATTTGATGAGTTCCCCGTCTATCCCCTCGTCCAAATCGTTGATGAAGATGTTGAAGAGCACTGGGCCTAGAACAGAGCCCTGGGGCACCCCACTACACACTTCCCTCCATGTAGATGTTCCATTGAGGACCACATGCTGAGTACGGCCGGTCAGCCAGCTACGAATCCATCTGGTGGTGATGCTGTCTAACCCACATTTTTCTATCTTATCAAGTAGTAGGTTGTGATCTACTTTATCAAATGCCTTACTGAAGTCCAAGTAAATTATATCCATAGAATTCCTCTGGTCCACTTATTTTGTCACTTGGTCATGTTGTTGGATAGGGCCCATTGTTGAAGTCTGTCAAGATCTTTTTGGATTCTGATCTTGTCTTCTGGGGTGTTGGCTATTTCTGCCAGCTTAGTGTCATCTGCAAATTTGATGAGGTCCCCTCATCTAAGTAATTTATGAAGATATTGAAGAGTACTGGGCCTAAGACAGAACCTTGTGGTACCTCACTGCCTACTTCCCTCCATGTAGATGTAGTACCATTAAGGACTACTCATTGAGTAAGGTTTGTCAGCCAATTACAAATCCATCTGGTGGTGATGCTGTCTATCCCACATTTTTCTAGCTTACCAAGGAGTAGACTGTGGTCTACTTTGTCGAATGCCTTACTGAAATCTAATTATACTATGTCCACAGCATTTTGCTGGTCTACTAACTTAGTCACTTTGTCAAGGAATGAAATAAGATTGGTTTGGCATGATCTGTTTTTAACAAACCCATGCTGGCTACTAGTTATAACTTTGTTTCTAGATGTTCACTGATCTGTTTTTCCATTATCTTTTCCAGTATTTACCCAAGTATTGATGATAGGCTGATTGGTCTGTACAGGTAATCCCCCAGGTACAAACGTTTATTTAACAAATTTTCACAAAAATGAATTTATTCAGAAAGGGTACTTACGTTAGAAATTCAAAACTGCGACCAAAAAGAGGCCTCTGTAGCCATGTGACTTGGATTCAGTCACTGCTGCAGCGGTGGCCATTTTTAACTCTGTGACTTATCTGGGCCATTTGGGTTACGAATGCAATTTTGTGAAGCCGGCAGGGTTCCCCCCCCCCCCCCCCGGTCACATGGCCAAACAAGATCCAGCCGGCGCCGAGTTTGTTTTTGTTTTTTTTGGTGCTGCGTGGAGGATCTGCTGCTGCCTGGGCTTGAGGACTGGAGTGCTAGAATTGCTTCTGTAAGTATTTTAAAATATTCTTTTTTGTTACTCTATAGTACTGTACTGTTTGTTTGTAAGCATTTTGGGAACTGCTCTGCTTCTTTTTAAGTACTGTACTTTGCAAACTATTGTGTTTGTAAGTACAGTACTTTGCAAAGATAAAGTTTCTTTGCATTTACCTTGAAACTGCTTGTAGAAATGCTAGCCAGCATATACACAAAGCATTCTATAATGTTGTGTTTCCTTGCTTTTATTTTGGAGATTTGTGTATATTACTGTAGTTTGTAGGTTTTAAATTTAAATTGCCTCCAGAAGTTGTGGGTGCCCCATCACTGGAAGCTTTTAAGAAGAGACCTGGACAGGCATTTATCAGAAATACTCTCTTGTGAGAGCAGTGGGTTAGACTAGATGACCTCAAGGTCCCTTCCATCTCTATTACTGTTGCAAGCTGAGAGTTCTGTAAATCCCTCCCCCATCACCCTCTGGGTGCCTGGCTGGAGACTCTTAAGCTAATTAGTGGCAAGTGGTTTTTTTAAAGCAATTGCAATCAAGAGTTTTATAACCCAACCCCCTCTGGGCAGCTGAAGACACGTGAGCTGACTAGCAACAAGTGGGTTTTTTTTAAAAGGGCAAATGCAATTGCTGAAAGCCTGCTTGGAGGCAATTTAGTTCCTGAGCCAAGGCTGCACTGGAAACAGCTGATGGGCAGCCAGTGGGAGAAAAGCCTCTCAGTTAACGATGGCAATGATCAATTAACAAATCAGAGGAAATAGTAAGTCAGATCTTTGTTCATTTAATGACCCATTTGATTCAATTAATGAATTTGATTTTAAAAATTTGTAAAATTGAGTCTGATTCATTTGACAAATTTTTTGACTTACAATTGTAATGGGCAGGCTCCATTAGGTTCATACCTCGCGGACTACCTGTAGTTTCCTGGATCTGGTTTTCTCCTTGTTTGAAGATGGGAACCACATCAGCTCTTTTCCAATCCTCAGGTAATTCCCTGATGCTCCAGGATTTTTGAAAGATATGTTATAATGGTTCTGAGATAACGTCTGCCAGCTCCTTCAGAACTCTGGGATGTAATCCATCAGGTCCCAGTTATTTATATTCGTCAAGATCAGTCAGGTGTTCTCTTATCATTTTCTTGCTTATTTTAATTTTTATTTCTAGTCTGTCTTTTACGGTTATATTTTTGGTAGGTTGGGCTATAGTTTCTTTTTGCATGAAGACCGATGCAAAGAATGAGTTAAGCAGCTCTGCTTTCTCTCTACTGCCTGTTACTTCCTTGCCATCTTCTCTCTTTAGTGGACCTACTGTTTCCTTGACTTTTTTCTTGATATTTATATGTTGAAAGAAACTTTTTTATTATCTTTGACTTTTGTTGCAAGTCTTTGTTCATTCTGAGCCTTTGCAGAGTCGGGCTATTTGCTGATATTCTGCCTTAGTTATGTGTCCCTCTTTCCATTTTTTGTACTTGTCATTTTTGTCTTTCAGTTTATCAAAGAGATCTTTGTGCAACCATGATGGTTTCTTCTTGGATTTCTTGTTTTTCTTTTTCAGTGGTATTGTGTTGGACTGGGCTTTTGTGATCATATTTTACAGAATTTCCCACACTTCTTAAGTTGTTCTTCCCTTTAGGTTTTTCATCCATGGAACCTTTCCTAGGCCGTCTCTGAGTTTGTTAAAATCAGCTCTTTTAAAGTTTAAGACACTGGTTGGATTATGTTCTATTGCTTGTGTTTGCATTATATTGAATTCCAATATTACATCGTCACTCTTGTCCAAAATTCCGGCAACTTCAACTCCCTCTATCACTTCTTCTCTATTAGTAAGAATTAGGTCCAGTATAACTTTTCCTCTAGTTCCCTCCTCTACCTTTTGGATGACAAAGTTGTCAGCTAGGTTGGTTAGGAATCTGTTCAATCTCCCACTTGCTGCAGAGTTTGTCTCCCAGTTGATATCAGGGTAGTTAAAGTCTCCCATTACTACTGTGGTATGTTTCTTACATGCATTTGTTAATTGATTAGCAAAAAGTTCATCTATTCTTCTTGGTTTGGGTGTCCTATAGTATACGCCTATAGCAATGTCATTCTTTTTTCTTTTTATATTGACCCATATGGATTCTACTGTAGGAGGTTTTCATCCTTGGTTTTGTGTATTTCTGTAGGGATGTAGTGATCTTTTATATATAATGCAACTCTGCCTTCTCTTTTGTTAGGTCTGTTTCTTTTGAATAGTTTGTATCCTTCCATCAGTACATTCCAGTCATGAGTTTCATCCCACCATGTTTCAGTAATGGCAACTATATCATATCTACCTTCATGTACTAGTACTTCAAGTTCACCCTGTTTGTTCCCTAAACTTTGAGCTTTAGTGTATAGGCAGGTGAGTCCTTTATGGGTCTTTGGCATGTTTCTTGTATCTCCTACTTCATAACTGGGTTTTCCATCCTTCCCATCACTGTCTAGCTCACTGTGTTTTTCTTTTTTTCTTTCTTCTTTCTCTTTATTCCCTACCTCCTTATATGATTACTTATGTTGTGGTTTTTGCGTGGAATTAGGTTATTAAGGTTGTGAAGATTGCCCCCCCCCTCCCTCAATTTAAGTTTAAAGCCCTTTTGATAAGATGAGACAGTTGTTTTCTGAATATATTCTTTTCCCTGTTGCCAGGCTGGGTTGCTGGGCCACCTTAGGATAATGAAACGTCTGCAAGAAAAGTTAAGTTAGGGTAATGAAACATCTGCAAGAAAACAAGCAAGCTCAGAGAGCACCAAGGACCCCTCATTTCAACCCTGAGCTACAAATATTCTCCTTCACTGGGCCACCTCTCCATCTGTCAGCTGGGCTGCCAGACTGTCTCTCCATCTTTCAGATGGGCCACCGGGCCTCCTCTCATCTAGGACACTGGGCCACCTCTTAGCTGGGCCGCCTCTCAGTTGGGCCACTGGGCCACCTCATTAAAAGGATTTTTTCCCAAACTTTTCCCCCAAACTTTTAAAAATTCTTGAAGTTTATTTTCAAAATTCCCAAAATTTAGAAGATTTTTTTTTTAAAAAAGAGTTTAAACTGAAGTTTCTATTCTTAAATGTTAGTCTTCTAGAATAATAGAGTAACAGTGCTGAAGGGACCTATACCATTTTGGAGAAATTGCTGTCCAATCTCCTCTCAGAAACATCCAGTGATAGGGCACCCACAACTTCTGAAGTCAAGCTGTTCCACTGGTTAATTGTTTGCAGTGTCAGGAAATTTCACCTTTGTTCTAGGAGTTCTGAGTTCTCCTTTTGTTCCCTCCTGTAGCTAATCTTGATGTTGCCCTCTTGATATAGTTTGTAAATCCACACATGTATTGAAAATGACCAATGAATGAAATTTGAAAAGTAAAACAAAATTGCAGCTGACAAGAAAAAAATATTATCTCAGCTGAGAGTAAAAAATGAAATGTCAGCTTGTTGTTAGTGTGTGTGTGTGTATATATATATATATATATATGTAGGTCTTTGGTAATTCGGGTTTTCTCCCGCGTAAAATTGGAAGTGTCTTGGCGACGTTTCGACGAAGTCTCATTCGTCATCTTCAGGCTGGTGTCTCTTCGGCCTCGTGCTTCTAGGAGCCTCGTGCTTGCTCCTAGAAGCACGAGGCCGAAGAGACACCAGCCTGAAGATGACGAATGAGACTTCGTCGAAACGTCGCCAAGACACTTTCAATTTTACGCGGGAGAAAACCCGAATTACCAAAGACCTACATACAAACACCCGTGAAAACGTCAGAAAACAAATATATATATATATATATATATTTGTTTTCTGAGGTTTTCACGGGTGTTTGTATGTAGGTCTTTGGTAATTCGGGTTTTCTCCCGTGTAAAATTGGAAGTGTCTTGGCGACGTTTCGACGAAGTCTCATTCGTCATCTTCAGGCTGGTGTCTCTTCGGCCTCGTGCTTCTAGAAGCACGAGGCCGAAGAGACACCAGCCTGAAGATGACGAATGAGACTTCGTCGAAACGTCGCCAGAAGACACTTCCAATTTTACACGGAGAAAACCCGAATTACCAAGACCTAATATCTTATATATATATATATATATATAATATATAATATACTATATATTATATATATAGATTATATATATGTTTCTGAGGTTTTCACGGTGTTTGTATGTAGGCTTTGGTAATTCGGGTTTTCTCCCGTGTAAAATTGAAAGTGTCTTGGCAACGTTTCGACGAAGTCCCATTCGTACTTCAGGCTGGTCTTCGGCTTCGTGCTCCTAGAAGCACGAAGCGAAGACACCAGCCTGAAGATGACGAATGGGACTTCGTCGAAACGTTGCCAAGACACTTTCAATTTTACACGGGAGAAACCCGAATTACCAAAGACCTACATATATATATAATATATATATATATATATATATATATATATATATATATATATATATATATATATATATATATATATATATATATATATATATATATATATATATATATTTGTTTTCTGAGGGGGGAAAGAACACTTGTGCAAACAGATCTGTATCTAATTCATTTTGCAATTATGTCTGTGTAAGTATGCTCTGTTAATGATAAAAAGAACTATACGGTCAGTATTGAGGAAAAACAGTTCAGTCTATATAAAGAAAATGTTCTCAATGCTGAAATGCTGCACTGTGTTTTGTCATCAGCAGAATAAAGGAAATTGCAGACAGACCACGCTACACAACAGAACTCACCAGAATAAACTTTGCATCCAAATAAATATTTGATTTCCAAGATTTCTCTTCTCCCCAATTCCAGTCTTTTCCTCCATTCACTTTTTTCCCTGTGGTTGCAAATCTGTGCATGTTTAGGTTTTTTTTTAGGCTTTTAATTAGATTATTCAGGAGAGCCCCACTTCTGCATGTCTGCTCTTTTTGGCTGCTCTCTCTCTTCACTTTCTGCCATTACTTACTTAGTTCCTCTTCACTTTCTTCCATTAGAGTGGTATCGTCTGCATATCTGAGGTTGTTGACATTTCTCCTGGAAATCTTAATTCTGGCTGGTGGTGATTCATCAAGCCCATCTTTTTGCATGATGTACTCTGCATATAAGTTAAATAAGCAGGGTGACAATATACAGCCTTGTTGTACTCCTTTCCTTATTTTGAATCAATCAGTTGTTCCATGTCCGGTTCTAACTGTTGCTTCTTCACTCACATACAGGTTTCTCGAGAGACAGGTAAGGTGGCCTGGTACTCCCATTTCTTTAAGAACTTGCCACAGTTGTTAATTGAAAAAATCCCATTTTCCTTCTCCATCTCCTTCAGTTATATTTAGGTTTTATTCTTCTAGTTGTTCTTATCTATCTCTGTTCTCTTGCTTTTGCCCCTTCTTCTGTATTTGTGTTTTCTGTTTCTTCCTCTTCCCTTGGTTTGGCTGCTCCTTCTATTGCTGCCTCTTCCTGTTTCTTTGTTTCTCTGTCTGCACGAAATTCCGGACTTTCCCCTTCCAAAAATGCTTTGTATTTCTCATAAAATTCCATTGCCTTGAGTGCAGTGTCCAATCTGTATCTTTTCTGTAAGATTTTTATTGATTTTTTACAATAATAACCTTAGTGTCTGGTGTACAGCGTGTTGTCTTGGTTCATGATTTTTGTTTAAAAAAATATATACAATCAATAATAATTAATATTTCCTTGATCCTCTCTTCTCCCAATAGTATTCTCCTTCTTCAGCATTAAACAAATATAATTTTTGATATTTGATATTTTCCATATACAAATGATTAAATAAAAACATTTTCTTCTATATTTATACCAACAATAATAGCATCCATATATAGCATTTTTTTTCTTATCAACTTATGTTATTTTCATAAAAGTCATCTTATTGATTCACCATATATCTTATTTTCATAAATCTTGTTTAAGCTCAATTTCTCCATAATATTCAAACAATTCTTATCAAGATCATAATTTTCTCAGTAATTAACATCTAAATATCCAAATTTTCCACTTAAATATATCATCCCAGTATTTTCATATTTCATATATTATAGAAATACTATACTACTTATCTATCATAACATCTACCTATAACATCTTTTCTAATCAATTTATATTTCACTTCTATTTGTAAAAATTGATTGAATCACTATATATCCTTTTTTCAAAATTCTTATTAAGCCTAATTTCCCCTCAATATTTCAATCATTCCTTAATCCTAAATCTTTTAAAACTTAATTTGTCTTTAAAGTTCAAACTTTTCCTTCACTTTCATCATCCCAATATTTTTACATTTGTATCTTATCAAAAAATACTATATTACTTATATCTCTTATCCCACTTATTCTAAAGCCCGTTTATAGCCAAAGTTATTTGTTTATTTAGCCATATTCAAACAAGTGTTTCTCCTTCATGGATTACTGCCTTGTCGTGGCGAAGGGGCTTGTGTAACTCAATGAAGCTAAGAGCTATGCCGTGCAGGGCCACCCAAGACGGACAGGTCATAGCAGAGAATTCTGACAAAATGTGATCCACTGGAGAAGGAAATGGCAACCGACTCCAGTATCTTTGCCATGAAAACCCCATGGACAGTACCAAAAGGCAAAAAGATATGACGCTGGAAGATGAGCCCCTCAGGTCGGAAGGTGTCCAATATGCTACTGGGGAAGAGCAGAGGGCTAGTACTAGTAGCGCCAGAAAGAGTGAAGCGACTGGGCCAAAGCCGAAAGGACGCTCAGCTGTGGATGCATCTGGTGGTGAAAGGAAAGTCCAATGCTTTCTTTTCTTTTCTTTTCTCCATAGGAACCTGGAATGTAAGATACATGAATCAAGGCAAGCTAGACGTGGTACAAGAACAAGCTTAACGTCCCAGATAACCACGATGGAGTGGTCACTGACCTCGAGCCAGACATCCTAGAATGTGAAGTGAAATGGGCCTTAGGAAATCTGAGCAACAACAAAGCTAGTGGAGGTGACAGTATTCCAGCTGAGCTATTCAAAATCTTAAAAGACGATGCAGTAAAAGTGCTACACTCAATTTGCCAGCAAATTTGGAAAACTCAACAGTGGCCACAGGATTAGAAAAGGTCAGTTTACATTCCAATTCCAAAGAAAGGCAATGCCAAAGAATGTTCAAACTATCGCACCATTGCACTCATTTCACATGCTAGTAAAGTTATGCTTAAAATCCTACAAGCTATACCCCAGCAGTATGTGGATCGAGAACTTCCAGAAGTACAGGCAGGATTTTGAAGAGGCAGAGGAACTAGAGATCAAATTGCCAACATACGCTGGATCATGGAGAAAGCTAGGGAGTTCCAGAAAAAAATACATCTGCTACGTCATCATGACTATGCTAAAGCCTTTGATTGTGTGGATCACAACAAATTGTGGCAAGTTCTTAAAGAGATGGGAGTACCAGACCATCTTATTTGTCTCTTGAGAAACCTATATGCGGGTCAAGAAGCAACAGTGAGAACTGGACACGGAAACCACTGATTGGTTCAAAATTGGGAAAGGAGTCTGGCAAGGCTGTATACTGTCGCCCTGCCTATTTAACTTATATGCAGAGCACATCATGAGAAAGGCAGGGCTAGATGAATCAAAAGTTGGAATTAAGATTGCCGGGAGAAATATCAACAACCTAAGATATGCAGATGATACCACTCTAATGGCAGAAAGTGAAGAGGAACTAAAGAGCCTCTTGATGCGGGTGAAGAGGAGAGTGCAAAAGTTGGCTTGAAACTCAACATTAAGAAAACCAAGATCATGGCATCCGGCCCTCTCAATTCCTGGCAAATAGATGGGGAAGAAATGGAGGTAGTGACAGATTTTATTTTCTGGGCTCCAAGATCACCGCAGATGGGGACTGCAGCCAAGAAATTAAAAGACACTTGCTCCTGGGGAGGAAAGCTATGGCAAATCTAGACAGCATACTAAAAAGCAGAGACATCACCCTGCCAACAAAAGTGCATATAGTCAAGGCCATGGTTTTCCCAGTTGCAATGTATGGCTGTGAAACTTGGACCATAAGAAAGGCTGAGCGCCAAAGAATTGAGGCCTTTGAACTATGGTGCTGGAGAAGACTCCTGCGAGTCCCTTGGACTGCAAGGCGTTCAAACCGGTCAGTCCTAGAAGAGATCAACCCCAACTGCTCTTTAGAAGGCCAGATCCTGAAGTTGAAACTCAAATACTTTGGCCACCTAATGAGAAGGAAGGACTCACTGGAGAAGAGCCTAATGCTGGGAAAGATTGAGGGCAATAGAAGAAGGGGACGACAGAGAATGAGATGGCTGGATGGAGTCACTGAAGCAGTAGGAGTGAGCTTAAATGGACTCCAGAAGATGGTAGAGGACAGGAAGGCCTGGAGGAACGTTGTCCATGGGGTCGTGATGGGTCGGACACGACTTCGCAACTAACAACAACAACAAACAAGTGTTTGCTCGTATAATATTCCATCTGGTAGGGCGAGTCAAGTCTCTTAAGCCTGTCTCTAATCTTCTTCCTTTGCCAAATTGTTTCCCAAATTAATATTTTCGACTTGTCAAACAGTTCTTGTATTTTTGTAGTTGTTGTTAGGCGTAGAGGATACATAATACGTAAGATGTATGCTTTTTGTCTCCCAAACAGTGATTCTCCTAGCAGTGTCCATTTTGTTAAATCTTCTTTCTTCTCAGGTTTATTTTGACGTTCTAATGCATAAGGTATCTTTTCCATATTTATTGTTGTATCCAAATCTTGTGAGTTTTTTCTTGTTTGTATTAAGTTATAATTCCCTTCATTTGTGACTTCGCCAATTAAGTCATTTTTTTCTAGTTCACATTCTGTTATCTGATTTGTTTGTTCATTCTTTACCATCATTCTTTGAATGTTTTTTTATTGTAAATGTAAGTTAGAAGTGTATTCATTTATGTTATCAAAGTTATGTTTAATCTCCTTGTGGTTTAGAGCTATTGTGATTTGTATCTGTCATAGCATTGCATAAATTTCTTCTTGGAAAGTATTTGTCTTGTCTTGAAATGTTGCTTCTAGAGGTCTTTGATCTTTCCGGCTGAATCCTTCAAGAGTAGATATTAAGTGTAGTTTTCTATCATTTTTTGATGAATATGTCATATCCATGTTATCTCCCCCTTTCGAGTAATCCGTCATAAGTGCCATAGTCTCTGTAATTAGCCTTGTCAAGCTGGCCAGAACTCAAAATCCAAACAGTCCAATTTTGTATAGTTCTTGTCTTTATATATAATTTTTATAATCCACTGTAATTTTCAATTGTCAAAGTTTCAGTAAAATCAATGTTTTATAACAATTCTTTCAGGAGTCAATTGTCAACCAGTCAGAATTGCAATTCAATATATTTAGCCAGCTTAAATGCTTCCTGTAACTTTCCCTCTCAAAGATTAGTCATAGATCAAAGTTTTTAAACAGTTCATAAATTTAGACCACAATCAAAGTATTTCTTTTCCTTCAAACACTTTCCAATCTTATAGCTGGCCCAGTATACAATCTCTTCTTTGTTCCCTGGCAACTATCTTCTTAAAGGTTATTAGAGTTCATGGGAACAGACTTCCGGTTTGCCACGCGGCCGCCATGGACGCCTGGGAGACGAGCTTCGTCTCCCCCGTCCAGTTTCGTATCGCTGGGGGACCCTGAAAAGGGTCGAAAGTCACCCCGTAGAGGCAACCAGCAAGAAGGGGCTTTCGCTGGATCGCGGGAGAGCACTAGCTCTCCCACTGGAGCCGGTGATCCCTCCAAACCGGCGGACGAAAGACCGGCCATAGAAATATGGATCGTCACTAGGCTGCAGACAGCCGAAGTCACACTCACCATCTGGCAACTTCAAAGCAGCGTGGAAAGGACTGGGTGAGATCTACCTCTCTTAAATCCTAATTGCTTTCTGTACCTTCACAAGCTGCTAAAGTACTTTCCCCCCTGTGGAGAGGGAAGGGAGATTTCAGCCCTCCCTCCAGACACAGCGGCGACTGACTACCCAGGGGAGTTTAAAACATTGAAAAAATAACTGGATCCTAATTGGGAATCTATTTCTTAGAATTTGTGGATTAAAAGACTCTTTATTTTCTATTTCCTATTTTTCTTAAATTTTTATTCCCTATTTCTATGGAAGATCTGGGTTTTTTCTTTTAAAATAGAAGAAAAAACTGAGAAGATTGAAATAACTTTGGAGAGACATCTTGTGGCTAAACTTGATATTTGCAATCTGTTATTGTGTAAAAGAGACTTGGCTGACAGCCGAGAAAGTAGATAAGATATTTGCAACCTTGAGAAGCTCAGCTGTGCTCTTTATTGAGTGGAATTCCTGAATGTAAAGTCTTTTAGTTTAAATATATGATTATGGAGGAAGATCAGAAAGGGATCTTCCTTATGGAAGAAGAGCAGGACCAAACTCTTTGTCTGTTGAAAGAGATTCTTCAAACCTTAATTACAGCTGGTGATGAAATAAGAAGCTACAGAAAAAAACAAGAAGACAGCCTGGACATGCAAAAGCAAAAGCAAATAATGACTATAACTAAAGAATCATCTACGCAGGATACTACAGAAAAAGTGGAACAATTAAATATCATGACAGAAGACTCAACTGCTCAACAAATACAGACAATGGAAAATACAGAAAAGAAATTGACAAAAGGGAAAGAGGTAAAGACTTCCTATTTAAAGCAGAAGGAGTCTGAGGATTTAAAGGAAAACAGATGGAAGAGAAGATAAACAGTTCAGGAAATGGAAAGACAAGGAAAAGACCTGCTGGATCTGCTAGCCCTCTTAAAAAAAATGGCAACTGGATGGTTATTTCAACGTCAAATAATAGATATAACAACCCAAGGAGAACTGCTCGATGACCCCAAAGCAAGGACATGGAAGATGATTTGGCAAAGAAAGCAAGCTAGAATAAGACTGAAAAAGAATGGGGTTTTGATTTATAGATGAGATTTAAAATAGAATATACTTAAATAGATAAGATGGGTATTATGAGAACTTAAAATAGAATATACTTAAGCAGACAAGATGTGTACATTGAATATAAGATATTGTTATGAGTTGAGATAAAGAAAACTGATCGAGTAAAACTTAGAAATATAAAACACTAACAATTAAATTTGAATATTGATTTGTGCATAAAGGTCTTGTAAAGGTGATTAAGACACATATAAGCTAAAACTTCATTGATGAAAGCAATAAATATGTCTGTATGTTTTAAAATAGAATATACTTAAATGGATAAGACGTGTATTTTGAATATAAGATGCTGTTATAAGTTGAGACAAAGAAAATTTTGGTTATGTAAAACTCAGAAGTTAAAATATTAATAGGTTAATTGGAATATTGATTTGTGCATAAAGATTGTGTAAAGATGATTAAGATATATATAAGTTAAAACCTTATTGATGAAAGTAATAAATACGTCTTTATGTAGCAGTAAGGGGGGAAAATGTATTAGTTCTAAATATGAGATAGTAGATATAAAGAGGAAGAGAGAGGAAGTATTAAATGCAGAAATAAAAGAAATTTTGGCTATTAAATTTAAGATTTTAAGGTATTTGAGAATTATTAGAAAATAAGAATGCTATTATTGCATTATTAACTTGTTGATGTAGATGGTGAGAACTTATATAGATAAGATGTGTATCCTGAATATTAGACTTTGGGAGGAATGGTGATAAAGGAATTGGGGTCATCTAAAGTGTGGAAATGATAATTATTAAACATTAAATTTAAATATTAATGGAAAATTAAAATTGAGAAAAATTGATTAGGTCATTGATTGTCTAAAGACTGAAAGTTAAAACAACTAAGATATATATTAACTAAAAATTATTGATAAATGTTAGAAAGTTACTTTATATTTGATTGACAGAACAAGAATTGTATTAGTTAAAATATGAGACAGTAGATATTAAGGGAGAAAGAGAGGGAATGGGGATTGTAACAATTTGAGATCTGTACTAATGATATCTATGTTAGTGCTCTTGGACTTCGGTATTGTACCCAGCCGCCATGTTGCTTTCAAATATTTAAATGTAATATTAGAAAATCAATAAAAATTTACAAAAAAAAAAGAGTTCATGGGAACAGATTTTTCTTTGTTTCTGGGCGTTGTCTTTAATGTGCTATATTCTAATTGTCCACTAGATGTCAGCAAATATTTGTTTTCCAGCTCTTTCAGACAAGAAGTTCTTATTATTTTTCTTTTTTTTAATAATTTCATCAAAATCCTTTAGAATATAATCTTAGCAGTTTGTTTTAGTTTCTAATTTTGATCAGATTGTAGTATTTTAAATTTAATTTCAATATGTTTCTTTCCTCCTTAAAGGTTAATTTGCCGCTTCCGTCTATGGGGGAATGGGAATGTAGTCCCCTCCCCTCACTTTCGGAGGTTTTTTGCTTTGGGGATCTTTCCCAGGGACTTAGTTGCAAAATAAGGGAGAGAAGATCAAATACTCTCACCAATTCCAAGTACGCTGTTCACCGTTGTTCTGGTTAGTGCTCTTGGACTTCGGCTGCAGGTAGCTTGGGCTAGACGCTGGCATGCGGCTAGCCTTTCTCCTGTTGGGTTCTGAGGGCTTCCCCCGGATCAAACGAAGCGATTGCTCTCGCTTCATGATCAACGGGGTGCCCCTCCTTCACAGTCACCTCTTCGGGGCAACTTTGGACCCATCTAGGGTCCCCCTGGCAGGACGAAACTAGCTGTGGGGAGCGGAGGTCCGCTCTCGTGCGGCCATGCGCTACGGGCGCGAAACCGGAAGTCCCCAATCTGTATCTTTTCATGTCCCAATTAATTAAAATCCCTTCCGGATTCAGCCATCTAAAATTCACTCCTTTTTTGATTAATTTTCTGGTCAGGAATTGATATTCTCTTCGTGAATCTCTTATGCTCCTAGGAATCTGCTTCAACACTACGATTTCCTTTTCTTTATAACAGGGCTTTTCAACCTGTGGTACGCGTACCACTTGGGGTACATTAACAAGTGGCAGGTGGTACGCAGCCCTGCCTAGCCAAGTGTAGTGGGGGAGGGAAAGAGCCAGCGCAGGCAAGGACTTACAGTGAGAGAGTCCTCTGGAGCTGCAGTGGCTGGGGAGAGACAAAGGGCCCAGGCTCAGTTCTGGCTCACCCTCCCGCATGAGAAAGAGGGAGGAGATGGAGAGTGGAAGGATTCTTATGTGCTTTTGTGACTTTGAAGTTCTGGGATTTGTGCAATGTGGGCTTTGCGTTCTTAAGGAGTGTTTGGTAATTTCTATTTGGCTGATGTCTCGTGTTAGCTTCTATTGCTCTGCTATTGTTAGCTGTAAGTTTTGCTGCAAGGGATTTTGAAGTATTTTTCTCCTGAATGGATTTTGCCTGTAGATTCTTTTACTTATGAATGGAGCCATTTGGGGAGGCTGCCTTAGCCAGCAGCCAATACTTACTATATTTTTTTTTCTTCCTTTCTTTCCTTTCTAGCCAGTAGCTAATTCTTAAAGGGGAATGTGCCTTTTTAAGCTAGTTCACTCAGCAGTTTGTCTTTTCTGTTTCTGGAGGCTTTTCCTTGTTTGATGAATATATGGAAGAGAAAAAATATGGGGGGGGGGTTAAAATTCTTCCTTCAGAAGGAGGTGGGCATGAGAAAGAGGGAGGCAGGGAAGGAGGGAGGGAAGGAAGTCCTGCCTTAGCACTTGGCCACCAGCAGCCCTGCCATTGACTTTACTTGTCAAAAAGTTGCAAAAGGGGATCACATGACCCTGGGACACTGTGACCATCATAAATATGAATCACTTGCCAAGCATCCAAATATAAATCACATGACCCTGGGCATGCTGCAATGGTCATAAGTGTGAAAATGGTCAAAAGTCATTTCAGTGCAATTGCAACTTTGAACAGGTTTTTTTTTTTTGGTCATCAAGTTTTTGACACCTTGCTAGGTGGTACTCGAATATTGCCATATCCTAAAAGTGGTACAATCGGTGAAAAGGTTGAAAAGCCCTGCTTTATAACACAGAGGATCATCTCTCGCTCTTCTCAATATCTCATCTCTTATAGATCTTTTGACAAATCTAACATGTACTTCTCTGGGGACTTTGTTTCTCCTTGCATAGCTTGAATTGACTCGAAATATCTGATCCTGTTTCCGGATTTCCAGTGCTTCAGCCAATAGCTCCATCATCAAGTCCACAAGGTCCTCTTCTTTATCTTCCATTATGTTTTGAAATCTTAAGAAGTAAGATGCCTTTTCCATTTCCAAAACTGCCATTGAATCTTCCAATTCTCTATTTGCCTGCATCAGCCTCTGGTTTTCATCTTTTATTTCTTCCATCTTTTGATCAGTCTCTACTGACTTGTCTTCTATTTTCTGAATTCTTTGTTCATTCTTTGTAACCATCTGTCTAAAGCTTTCTAGTTGAGAGTTTATGTTATGAATTTCTTGATTCATTTTATCAAAGTTGTCTTTTGTCTCCTCATGATTTTTCTTTTTTTATATAATATTTTATTAGTTTTCTAATTTTACAATTAAACATTTAAAAAGCAACGTGGTGACTGGGTTAATCAATAATTCAATAATATAAATCTTTAGCACAAATCTCAAGTTACAACATCAGATATTTCCTCTCTTTTCCCCTTAATATCTACTATCTCATATTAGGCTAATATAGTTCTTATTATTATCAACTAAGTAAAACCATCTTTGTTACATTTATCAATAATTTTTAGCTTATACGTAACTTGTGTTTGCATTCAATCCTTATATACAATAAATGTCCTGTTATTGCTTTTTTCCCAAGCTTTAATTTCCCATCAATATTCAAATTAACATTTGGTATTTATAATTTCCAAGCTTTAGGTAACCAAAGTTTCCCTTATCTCAACTTCTACCTTTTTCCCTTTTCATAACAAAATCTAATATTCTAAATACACATCTTATCTATTTGCATATAATCTTGTTCTGTTTTCTAAAAGTTATCTATTTTCCACCATATTAAACCAAAAGTCTATTAGTCTTATTACACATCTTACCTATTCAATTATAATGTTACTTTATTTTCTAAAAATTATTTTCCACCATATTCAACCCTCTAATCAGTAATATGAAATCCCCTCTAATAAATCAAAACCCTAGTTTCTTTCAGCCTTACTCTGGCTTTCTTCCTTTGCCAACTAACCTTCCATGTCAGTACTTTTGAATCATCAAACAGTTCTCCCTCTATTATTATATATATTATTTGAAATAAGAAAGACCATTTGGTTACAGGTTTTTTTTGGAAGAACTAGCCCATTTGTATTCATTGGATCGCCTCCCTATTACTCCAATTTCCCACAATTGTCCCGATAGGTTTATCTTCCATTCAATCTGTTCTTCTTCCTTTTCCTCAAATTTCTTCTGATTTATGTAAAAAGTCTTTTCCATTTTCAATGTTGTCACTCCTTTTTCTGATTTTTCTGTTAGCTGGATCTGTTGGTCAATTGGATCCTCTGTCTTAGTGTTTAGTTGTTCCACTTCTGTTATTTTCTGGATTGTTAATTCTTTGGTTGTAATCAAGATCTGGGTTTGTATATCTAAGCTGGCATCTTGTTCCTTTATGTTGCATCTTATTTTGTCACAAGCTGAAAGAATGGTTTCGTGTATTGATTTCAACATAGAAAGGATTTTTTCCTGATCTTCATCCATATTCTCTTGATAATGTGTTAAGTGTCAACGCTGTTAATATAGGATATTATTGCATTGACAAGATATGCAGAACTGTTTGGTATTTTTGGAGTTAAATCAGATGACATACAAAAGGAGGAGATTTATGAAGAAAAGTGGGAGACAGGGAAGGGAAGTAAATCTTTGGCCTCCAGCCTAATTGGAAGATGTAAATCATGACTGTAAAGTAAGGGAGGAGATTAGCGAGATAAGATAGACGCAAACCAGAGAAATCCAGATTCTGGCATCCGCTTTGTAATGTGCTGAAGTAAGTTTGCAAAACTCCTGGGAAGAAATAGAAAATAAAGAATCTAAAGGAGAAAATAATGTCTCAGTTTAATTGGAATGCTGCTTCCTTCGGACCACAACATCATGCCAGAATCTAAAAACTTCTCAAACTGGAGGTGCATTACCCCACCTCTTTCTCCTAGCCTGGAGTGAGAATGACAGAATTCAGGAGCAGGTCAATCTATCATGAAACGGGAGTTTGTTGAATACAACCCGGCAGCGACTGATATCCCAGAGGGGGAAGTAACAGACAGCATGCTGTGGGAAAATGAATTTTGGCAGACGAATGAGAACCGGTGGACAGACAATGGGCAAACTGCCATTCAAGGCCTGGGTGAGTTACTGGAAATATCTCAAACCCCAGGGGAGAAAGCAGAGACCCACTCCTGCAAAAAGAAGCCTACAGCCCCTCCATTCGTATCAGACAGCCTTTCAGACCCTGTCTTCCTCTATCAGGGACCCCAGCCCTGAAGAGAGAGGGATTCCATGTCTGAGGCCTCTGCAACAATGTGGAGTATGGCATTCGAAGCAGGCAGGGAGCAGACAATTTTTGAGCTCACCACAGCTGATAGAGACCTTGCAACAGATTGGGATGGTGCAGGGCCCAGGAGATCAGCAGCTAGAGGGAGGACGGCCACAACAAGGAGATTGGCCCCAGCCCCCGAACGTGCAACCCCTGGGCATAAACCAGCAACCAGGATGGGGCCAGCAGCAGCAACAGCCACAGTAGGGGCCCCATTCTCCACCATTCAGAGCAACCTTCGATGGGGACCCAGAGAAACTGATTTTTTTCCTCAACCAAGTACGCTCTCACTTGAATCGCTGGGCTTATCTCTACCCAGACCCAGGGGCTATGGTCGATGTGATTGCGTCCGGCCTAGAGGGAGAAGCATCCGAATGGCTGAACAATCTATATAATGAGCA
Organism: Azemiops feae; assembly: GCA_023970755.1. Classification (NCBI taxonomy): domain Eukaryota; kingdom Metazoa; phylum Chordata; class Lepidosauria; order Squamata; family Viperidae; genus Azemiops; species Azemiops feae. The sequence goes on along the minus strand of JALGBA010001057.1, from coordinate 81,732 downwards.
AGCCCCAGAATTGGAAGACCCCCACCTCTTCCTCCTGGGTCTGAAAGAAAGATTTGAGGACCCATCCCTTGACTTAAAAGCAAGAGAACAAATCCACAAAATAAAACAAGCCGGCAGGCCTGCCCTGGAGTACGTGCGAGAGTTTCGCAAGATAGCAGGTCGGATAGAGGGGTGGCCAGAGCAGTCCCTAATCCATCACTTCATTGAGGGATTAGATGATCACCTCTCCCAGGCCTGCATTATTCGAGCAGTACCTGACCGACTGCACGAGTGGTACCAGACAACGGTGAAGCTAGATGTTCAGCTCGCCCGCTATAAAAAGCCTTCCCCACCTGAATCTGAGCAGCAACCAGAGCAATCCGAACAACAATCACCCCCACGAGACCCTCCGGCTACCGATGACTGAAAGAACCGGGCCACCTGCAAGCGCGTCAATAAAGTGTTTCCGGTGCGGAAAGAAGGGACATCGAGCAGCAAACTGTCCGGTCCCCTACCCCCAACTGCAGAGCAGTCCGGAACCAGCGACGAGAAGGAGACCTGCCCAGCGGCTAATGAGAGAAAAATCCAACCGGGCCACGCAAGCACCTGTTACCCAGATTACACCTCCCACACAAGAGAACGCCGGGACTCCAGGTGGACCCGCCCCTGCTCTACCCTCCTTTGACGGCGACGACGAAGGGGAGAACGACCCGATGGTGAGTCGACAAATCCCATCTTTTTCACTGGCCGCCAAGCTTACAATCCCTAAGTCGGGGGCACAAATAGACTTAAACGTACTAATTGATTCTGGATGCACCCGATGCATTATTAGCCTACCCTTTGCCATGAAAATGGGCATACGGGCAAAACAACTTTCCAACCCTGTGAGGTTCGAGCAAGCTGACGGCTCCCTGATGGGAGGGACTTTAGTCACACAATTAACTGAGCCCTTACACCTAGAAATAGGGGCACACTGGGAATTTATTCGGTTCCTGGTGGCCCAAAAAATGACTGAGACTGTGATTCTAGGCTTAGCCTGGTTGGACAAATGGAAGCCATTTATCTGGTGGGAGAAAGGAATGAGAACTGTGAGACTACCTATAGGGCCTGAGCCTCCCACTGATTCAACTGACGTTGCGGGACACTTTAGGCCACCTAATGAGCGAGCACTCATAGCTGCCTCACCGTCACCAGATGAATCACTCATCCCCAATGAATACCGGGACTTAGCAGAGGCATTTAGTGAAAATGAATGCGATCTCCTACCCCCTCACAGACCCAATGACTGTTCTATCGAACTGGTGCCAGGAGCCAAACTTCCATGCCCGAGAATGTACGCCATGTCCCCCCTCGAGATGGAAGAGTTGCAGCAATACATGAATAAAAACTTAGCGAGGGGGTTCATTGAACGGGCCAAATCTACTGTGGGAGCCCCCGTGTTATTTAAAGAAAGGGCCTCAATGCTGTGAGTGTGGAAAACAGATACCCCCTCCCCCTCCTAAAGGACTTATTAACTCATCTGGCTAAGGGGAGTGTCTTCACTAAATTAGACCTGAGAGAGGCGTACTACCGAGTGAGAATAAAAGAAGGAGATGAGTGGAAAACTGCCTTCAACTGCCCCATGGGGAGCTATCAATTCAAAGTCATGCCATTCGGACTACAGGGGGCCCCAGACGTATTCATGCAGTTGATTAATGAGGTCCTACATGAACACTTGTACAAAGGGGTTCTGGTGTACCTTGACGATATTCTGATATACAGCACGAATATGACTGATCACATAAAGCTGGTGAGAGAAGTGTTAAAGAAACTATTGAATGCCAAGCTTTATGCCAAATTGTCAAAATGTGAATTTCACCAGACCCGATTAGATTACCTCGGCTACAGAATCTCCAACGAAGACATTGAGATGGATCCAGCCAAGGTGAAAACTATAACTGAATGGCAGCCCCCAAAAACCTGCAAACAAGTGCAGAGCTTTCTAGGTTTTGCCAACTTCTACCATCAATTCATCCCCTCTTTTGCCAAAATTGCCCTACCCCTTACAGATTTACTCAAAACAGGGAAAAAAGGAGGGAAGCCGCGACCAGGCCAACCACTAGCATGGACTATGAGCTGTCAAACAGCTTTTGAGAATTTAAAAAGACTATTTGCTGCCGAACCTGTCTAGGGGAGCCCTTTGTAATTCAAGCCGACGCCAGTGACATGGCAGTTGGAGCTGTATTGCTTCAAAAGAACAAGAATGGAGTCCTGCAACCCTGCGCCTACAGCTCCAAAAAATTTACGGAAAGTGAATGGAGATGGGCAATATGGGAGAAGGAGGCCTTCGCAACTGGATGGGGGCTGTTAAACTGGTGACACTACCTGGAGGGGAGCAAGGTGCCATTCGAAGTATGGACAGAACACAAAAACCTAGAGGCACTGAAAACTCCCCGCAAATTGTCCCCAAAGCAAGTACGGTGGGCACAGTACTTTAACCGCTTCAACTTTACTCTAAAGTACATACCAGGGGAAAAAACTTCCTAGCTGATGCGCTATCGAGATTGCCCCAATACAAAAGTGAACGTGAAGAAGTCAACGAGGCGATTATCTCCAATCCACAACCTGTTGCACAAATCACGCCTCACAGGGTCCCAAATCCGGATGACCCTGGAGCAAAGAAAATAAAATGAGAGCTCCTCACCGATCAATGGTTCAAAGATAACCAAACCTCCTTGACGTGCCGGGATGGTTTGGCTTACAAAGGGGGGAAACTTTATTTGCCCGAATCCCTCCATCTCAATGCTCTCAAACACAGCCATGATGTAAAGCAGGCTGGACACTTTGGATATCTAAAAACACTACATCTCACCCGCCGGCAATTTTGGTGGCCGGGACTGAAACGAGATGTGGAAAACTATGTGAAGAGTTGTACCGTATGTGCTACAATGAAAAGAATACCGGGGAAAACCCCTGGATTACTGCAGCCGGTGGCAGACCCTTCTTAACCCTGGGAAGAAATAGCTATGGACTTTATCGTAGACCTACCTGAAAGTAGAGGAAATACTGTCATCTGGACTGTGATAGACCTGTTTTCGAAGCAGGCTCATTTCATCGCCTGAAAGGACTCCCATCCACTCAACAACTGACTAAATTGTTCCTGAAACATATCTACCGACTGCACGGCGCCCCTAAGCGAATAATCTGAGACAGGGGGGTGCAGTTCACAGCAAAGTTTTGGAGGAGTTTTCTTAAATTAATTGGATCATCTCAAGGGTTGTCATCTGCTTTTCATCCGGCTACCAACGAAGCTGCAGAAGCTGCTAACAAAATGGTGGAGCAATATCTCAGATGCTACGTGTCTTATCAACAGACGAACTGGACTGACCTCCTCCCTTTCGCAGAGGTGGCGTATAACAATTCTGTGCACAGCAGCACCGGCTACACAGCTTTCAGAGTAGCCACAGGCAAAGAGTTCAGTCCAATTCCTGAATATCCCCAAGTGCCAACCGCTTCCCAGACACTTGACCAATGGGTGAGGGGATGGGAGGAAGTTTGGAGAAACACAAAAACTGCTTTAAAAAAGACTTTTGAAAGCTATAAAAAGCAAGCTGACAAAAAGAGGGCTCCCCAAAGAACGTTCCAAGTTGGGGAAAAGGTTTATTTGTCAACCAAATACTTACGCCTCAAATTACCCAGCAAGAAGTTAGGACCGAAATTCTTAGGGCCTTTTCCTATCGTATAGGTCATCAATCCAGTCACTGTAAAACTGAAACTCCCTAGACTTTTGGGTAAAATTCACCCTGTCTTCCACATTAGCTTGTTAAAACCTTATCGGGGCTCCACTTTAAGACCTCCCCCGAAGAAAGCACCTGGGCCCCTCGTAGTTGCGGGGCAGACCCATTATGAAGTGAAACATATTCTTGATTCTAGAATTTTTAAAGGGAAATTGCAGTACCTAGTACAATGGAAGGGATACCCGATGTCTGAAGCCACTTGGGTGAAATCCAGTGAGGTGAAAGCTGACAGGCTCGTCAAAAGGTTTCATACGAAATACCCCAACAAACCGAAGACTAGTCATTAATATATGCTTTTGTTTACATTACAGGATCTGTCCTTTTTGTAAGGGGGGCCGGATGTCAACGCTGTTAATATAGGATATTATTGCATTGACAAGATATGCAGAACTGTTTGGTATTTTTGGAGTTAAATCAGATGACATACAAAATGAGGAGATTTATGAAGAAAAGCGGGAGACAGGGAAGGGAAGTAAATCTTTGGCCTCCAGCCTAATTGGAAGACGTAAATCATGACTGTAAAGTAAGGGAGGAGTTTAGCGAGATAAGATAGACGCAAGCCAGAGAAATCCAGATTCTGGCATCCGCTTTGTAATGTGCCGAAGTAAGTTTGCAAAACTCCTGGGAAGAAATAGAAAATAAAGAATCTAAAGGAGAAAATAATGTCTCAGTTTAATTGGAATGCTGCTTCCTTCGGACCACAACATTAAGTTGAAGACTTTAAAATCAAATGTTAAAAATAGTTTTTTGTTTTTTATAACTGGGTATGGGACATCTATTTCATGTGTTGTAGGTAGTCTTTATAGTGGAAATTGTTTGCCAAGTAAGAATTTATAGTCCAAAGTATTGCATCATCTCGTGTAATAACAGATGCTTCTCATGTAAAGAAATAGGAAAGCAATTCCCCACATATAACTCTGAAAATCAGTAAAGGTTTACATTCATAGTTCAAACAGGCCAGATATGCTGCCCAAAAGTTCCTTCTTTACAGCTGAGTTTTTCATAGGTGGTATCTGTCAAAGTCAAAAGAATTTTTTCTAGAGTCTGGGCTTCAAGACAAGTCTCTTTTAGGCAATAACAAGTTGTAATACCATACTTCGCCACAAGATGTCACCGATGCCGTTTAAAACTTTTTAAGTCCAAAGTTTTTATGATAGTTTTTCAAGGTTTCTTTTTTTTTTAGATAAAAACAAACGTCTCCAGTAAAAATAGGAAAACTTTTAGTCCCCAGGTTTCAAAAGCATATGCATCCAATTAGATTAAAATTGTTCTTATAGTTGCTCTGTTTCCCCTGGGTAGTCAGTCGCCGCTGTTCTTAGAGGATGGGGTAGAAATTCCCTTCCCTCTCTCCTCACAGGGGGGAAAATATTTTGGGCAGCTTTTACAGGAAAAGATATTTAAAGTCTTAAAGAGAAGATCAGATCTCACCCAGTTTCATCCGCATTGCTTTAAAGGTGCTTGGTGGTGATTTTGACTTTGGCTGTCAGCAGCTTAATGATGAGCCATATTGCTATGGCCGGTCTTTCCCCTGCCTGTTTGGAGGGCTGCCCCGGATCAAGCGGAAGGGCTGCCACCCTCCCGCGATCAAGCGGGGGTCCCCTCCATGCTCGTTGCCCCTACAGGGTGACTTTCGACCCTTTCCAGGGTCCAGCGACCATCAACTGACCAAATACTGACGTTGACAGATCTGTTCAACTTTTGCGACAGAAACATTCACGGAATTAAATATATATACCTTCCAAAGGAAGAAATCGAAGAAAGCAGGATGCTGCAAGAAGAAAGATGGAAAGTTAGCAGCACAATAGCTGGCACAAGAGATCATCACCAGTTTGTGCCAGTTGTTTCAAATTCAATTTCTGTCAGCAAAGTTTCAAATGACATGATTAAATTTGTGGCCAAAATGTCCAATACCGTCGATCCGAATTTAAAATTGGCCGACATATTTCCTGGTTGTTATGTTGCCTGCATTTATGACAAAAGATGGTGGGTAGGCAACGTCGTGGAAATTTCGATCGAACAAAATGATGCTTTGGTAACACTTATGCATCCGCGAGGCCCTGCTCATTCATTTTATTGGCCTGAAAGACAAGATGTTTGTTGGGTTCCAGAACCACATCTTATTTGCATGCTTCCAGCGCCTTCAGTTACATCGTCAGGTCGACAGTATCAATTCCCAGAAGCAACACTAAAGAACGTGGCATGTCCTCTGTGGCTTCCAGAATTTTTTCCAATATGAGCTCATAGTCCAGCTGTGTGTTAGGTTCCATATCAGTAGTAGAAAGATTTTTTAATCTTTTAGAGAAGGCTCTATTTCGTAGAAATCAAACAAATGTTCACCTCCAATTTTCAATAGACCAGCTGTTTCGGTTATCTTATGCTTATCCTCTTTTGAAGGTCATAGCCATTCCCAGCCATAAAAAAATATACAATTGCAGTACCACTTTTCGACACAAGATGTCCTCAGCAGATCATAAAATCTTTTTTTTTTTCTTTCCAAATTAATAGATTTTTTATTTTTCGTGTTGAAAAAGATGAAGAAAGGCCTCTCCAAAGTAATAGATGCGTAGTTATAACAATAACAATCAAGAATAAAATGTTTTCAGGTCCCCTCAGTATTCCAAAATTTAAATAGTCCATAAAAAATTAACTGTTTTTTTTTTTTTTCCAAAGCTGTTTTTCCCGAATGCCCAAACGCTGCTCCCTCACAGCAGGGAAGTAATTCAAACACAAAAGCTTTTGACAGGAGAGTAATTAGGGAAAGAAGGGGTAGGAAAGGTCTCACCCGGATTCTCCACGGGGGTTCTTTACGCTTAGTTATTCTTCTGGCTTTCAGCTGGTGCGACGAAGTGATCGTCCATTTTGCTGGCCGATCTTTTCCTCCGACGGCCCTAAGGAGATAGCTCGAACTAGGGAGAGCTGCCGCTCTTCCCCAGTCAAGCAGGAGCCTCCTCAAGCGGTGGTCACCTCTACGGGGCGACTTTCGACCCGGTTAAGGGTCTACCGGCGAAGGGAAAGCAGCCGGTGGGAGAGACGGCTCTCTCCGTGCGACTGCGCGTGTCGCGATCCGGAACCGGAAGCCAACTGCCACATCTTTCTTGATGGGGGGTAGGTTCAAATTTAAAAATGTATTTTAAAGTTTTATTTAATGGGTTTAAAAAGGCTTTGATTTTTTGACTGAGTTAATATCTAATGGAGCACGTGAAATTTCTAAGAGGATACCCTTTGTAACAATACTTTGTTTTAAACATGATAATTACTGGAGAGGTAAATTTTATTTACTGGTTTAAAAAGATTTTCATAGAAATAGATGAATTGATAGAATATATACTTAAATTAGATAGAAATCTATTTGTTGGTTTGATATTTTTACTTTAAGATAATTATTTTGAAATAGAAGGAGAACAAGAGGGATGGGTGACAAGAGAAGAAATGGTATTAATGAAGAAAATATAAGAATATTATTGCGGGAATAATATACCAGATATAATTACTATGTAAAAAAAAAAAGGACACCCGAAGTGTTAATAATATGTCTATCTAAGGCCAATTGGAATATGGTAATTGTAAGTTAGTAAAGCTTAAAAACAGGACCTGGATCTTTAGAATTGAAATGTGAATGATATTTGATAGGATTGTTTGAAGCTTATACAGAAATGTATTAATCTGAATGTGCAAGACTAAATGAGGGAATTAGAGAGGGAATTTTAAATGAATTGATTTGGGCTATATATTTGTGATTGTTTTTCTTTTTTTTTTTTGGATGTTCAATATACCCACCTCCACGGTGGTTCCTAAGCACTCTGATGTAACCCTTTTACCCCTATAAAAATCTAATAAAATATATTTAGAAAAAAAGAACGTGGCATGTAAATTCAATAATAAATAAGCGATCATTGGAATTTGGCAGTTCATACGAACAGTACGGACTTCGGCTTGGGAACCATATAAGATACCCACTTTAGGCTTGGGAACCTAGGATAAGCTGCCCAATCGTCGACTTGGGAACCGGACAGATACCCACACAAGGCTTTGGAACCTCGAGGAAGAAACCAAAGTACAGGCTTGGGATCCTGAACCAAGAAACCCACCCGTGGCTGGTATTGCACGGCTATCGGGCATGCCCCCTATGGCGATGGGGTTGCTGGTTCAAGTGCCTGAACTGGTAGTGACAATGTCACCATGGACCAACGCAATATAATTCTAGCAATGATGTCTATATAAAACAAACAAGATGAAAAAATAATAGAATACATGTGACGTTGCCATAGCAACGTCCTCAACTTTGTCCCCACTTTTAGGGCTTTATACGTCAGCGATGAAAAACCAACCCTACTTTTTTAGGGCGTTTGAAACATGCTCTTTCTAATGAGAATGATTTAACAGAGTTTCCAGAAGGTCTTTTTTTGTAAAAGCGGGCTGAAAATACCCTATTTTTGGCGTTTTTACAAAAAACGTTAACTTTACACTCAATTTGTAAACTAATGGAAAGCAGTAGGAGAATGAAATTTTATATTCAAAAACCTTGTGTTGCTAAGTTATTATGCGCAAAGTTTCACGTTTATCATACCTTTCCTTCCAGAGATATAAAAAGCCAAACTTTAAACTTTTTTCGAGCCGCAATATTTTCGGCCAACTTTGCTCCAAATTATCTAGATGGAGATCGCTCATGGGAATGTTTTTATTATTTTGTTTAATAGAGCACAAAAAGTTGTACAAGATGGCCAAGTTTTGTTTCTCTCAACAAAATATTGCCGGAGATATTATGTCTCAAAGTTGCTGGAACCTCAGAGTCATACTGTAGAAGGCTGTGGTATGGGGTGAAACAAATGACTATATCTCTGCAAGTATTGCATCGGCAAATGTAACACTTTACCAATGTTCATTGGGGACATGTGTGCATGTTCACACAAAATTTCATCGAAATCCGTGATGGTCGAGCGGGGCACTTTTCTGAAATCAGACCACTTGACATGGAATGACCCCTTTGTGAGAGGAAATTGCCTCTTGGATTGCTTGTAGTGTCGCTTGCATCTCCTTCTGGAAGTTATTAGATTTTTCTTGTTGAAGAATTGATTCGATTGATCTCTGATACACAGGGCTTGCGGAGGCGGAGGACGGGGCTGAGGGTGTTTTTTTGCTAGTTTTAGCTAAATTTGGAACACTCATTTTGTTTCCACCCCCCAAATCTTTTATCAGCTCTAATACTTTTCCCCAATGCCCGCCTTAAACCAAACCATTAATCTTATCTTCAATACCACAATATATCTTTTACATTTGTCTTAAATAACTCTTATAAGGGTCAATACACCATTAGGAAAGTTGGGAGGATTTGTGCACAAGGTGTTAAGCTAGATAATTTATATGTGTTAGGAAAGAAGCAGGATGGTTGTGCACGGACACTTACAAACACTCCCACGCATGATAATTACGTACATTTATTACATAGGAGGTTAGGTCATGCAAGTTTTAGAGTGCTGCAAAGGATGCCAGACCTAGCTGAAGGACTACACATTAAGCAATGCAACACATATTTAGATTGCGCTATTTGTAAGGAGACAAAGTCCAGTAAGTAAGAAAAGCTCAAGGCAAACAAACAGAGTTTTACAGTTAGTGCACGCTGATTTAATTGGTCCTATGGCGCCCTCTCTAGGAGGAGCTAGATATGTACTAACTAGTCTTAGTAGATGATTACACCAGATATGGGTTTTGTTATTTATTAAAGAGCAAAACAGAAGTTCTACAACAGTTCAAGCAATTGGTGAACTTTGTAGAGCGAAGATATGGCCATCAAGTATGCCAGCTGCAAACAGGGGAACAGAGTTCATGTCTGACAATTTCCAAAGGTGGCTGAGGAACTTAGGCATAAGGCATAGACATACAAATCCATATTCACCGGCAGAAAATGGGGTGGCTGAACGGAGGAATGGCATATTGCAAACCATGAAAGACTCACTGCTGGCAGATGCAGGAATGAGTAAAACGTACTGGGGGTAAGCCATGAAAACAGCCAACTATCTAGTAAACAGGGTATGGAGTGTTGCTATCAATGAAACTCCATATTACCTGTTATATGGAAGGAAACCTTCATTGGCTCACCTAAGGACATTTGGCAGTTATGCCTGGGTGCATATTCCCAAAAGCACCAGAAGGAAGGGACAGAAAAAGGCCAGGAAACTTAGGTTTGTTGGATATGAGCCAGGTTCCAAAGGGTATAGATTCACAGATGGAACAAAGAAGGTTGTGATTTCAAGGTCTGCTAGTTTTGCAGAACAAAACAATTGGGACAGGGTGCATGCTAACACCGAGGTGTTCATGCTAACACGTAGCACTAGTTCTCAGGAAGGAGAGGCTACACAAAGCCCAAGGAAGGAAGGACAGAATAGCAGGTGAGAAATAGTAGGAATAGAAGAGAATAGACCTGAGGTAAAGAGAGAAGTAACAGAAATACAGGAACAGATGATACCGAGGAGGTCTGAACGTAGTAATAAAGGCGTTCCTCCTGATCGGTTCTCAGCAAGTGGGGCTAGAGCGTATAGTGTAAGGTATGAACCCCGTAATTACCAAGAGATGTTATCATTGCCTAAAATAGAACAGGATAAATGACAGAAGGCAAGGAAAGGAGTACCTTGGAATACAAACAGTTATTGGAAGAACATGGATTCAGTAATGTGCAGATTAAAATAACAGCAAATCTGCTAGATGTAATTTTGTGCTCTAAGAAACTATCTTCCCAGTACATTTCAGTGTTCCAGGATACTGTCTTTCTATTTCTGATTTTGGTGTCTGATGTCATGGTTCCGACAGATGAAACTCTTCGAAAGAACTTCGAGGCATTGTTTACCTTAAAGAATCTTTATTTTGAGTAGCATGATATTGGCACTGCATAATCGAAGCCAAAAACTGAATTTCCCTCCCCTGAGCACATAGTATCAAAGCACAATTCCCTCCTCCAATTAACAGTGATAAATCACATTCCCCAATTAGCTTGAAGCGCGGGCTTCCTCTCCAGTTCTCCAGCCCGCCAATTCCTTATCAGCTCTGGTTACAATAACCTTATTTCTCACGCTAGGTTTAGTGTTGTTATGTCTAGCTGAACTCTCGTTCACATCCCCCCTCCCAGCATCATCTAACTCTAAAAGCAAAAGGTAAAAGATGGCTACATTTCCATCTGTTGTCAATGCAAAAACAACCGATGTTAGCAGCGTTGACATCCGGCCCCCCTACAAAAAGGATAAATCCTGTAATATAAACAAAAGCACAGGTTAGGGATTGCCTCTCGGTTTGTTAGGGTGTTTTTTATAAAACCTAGTAATGAGTCTATCAGCTTTCACATTGCTAGACTTCACCCAAGTGGCTTCAGACAACGTATATCCCTTCCATTGTACTAAATACTGCAATTTCCCTTTAAAAAATGTAGAATCAAGAATACACTTTACTTCATAGTGAGTCTGTCCTGCCACCACGAGGGGTCCGGGTGCCTTCTTAGGGGGAGGTCTTAAAGTGGAACCCCGATAAGGTTTCAACAGGCTGCAATGGAAAACGGTGAATTTTTCCTAAGAGCTTAGGGAGTTTTAATTCCACTGTGACTGGGTTAATGATCTTTACAATGGGGAAAGGTCCCAAGAACTTCGGTCCTAACTTCTTACTGGGTAATTTGAGCCGTAAATATTTAGTTGACAGATAAACCTTTTTCCCAACTTGGAATGTTCTTTGAGGAGCCCTTTTTTTATCCGCCTGCTTTTTATATGTCTCAGAAGCCTTTTTTAAAGCAGTTTTCGTGGTTTTCCAAACTTCTTCCCACCCCTTCACCCATTGATCAAGTGTCTGGGAAGCGGAGGGTGCCTGGGGGTATTCGGGTATCGGGTTGAACTCTTTTCCTGTGGCCACTTTAAAAGGCATGAAGCCAGTGCTGCGTTATTGTAAGCCACCTCTGCGAAAGGGAGGAGGTCAGTCCAGTTAGTTTGTTGGTAGCTGACATAGCATCTCAGATATTGCTCCACCATTGAGTTCGCGGATTCAGCCGCCCCATTAGTAGCCGGATGAAAAGCAGATGATAGACCTTGAGATGAACCAATTAGTTTAAGGAAACTTCTCCAAAATGTAGCTGTGAACTGCACCCCCCTGTCCGAGATTATTCGTTTAGGTGCGCCATACAGCCGGTAGATGTGTTTCAAAAACATTTTGGTCAGTCGTTGGGCAGACGGGAGCCCTTTGCAGGCGATGAAATGAGCCTGCTTTGAGAACAGATCTATCACAGTCCAGATGACTGTATTTCCTCTACTTTCAGGTAGATCTACTATAAAATCTATAGCAATTTCTTCCCATGGTTGGGAAGGGTCTGCCACCGGTTGCAACAACCCAGGGGGTTTCCCTGGAATTCTTTTCATGGTGGCACATACAGCACAACTCCTGACATAGCTTTCCACATCCCGTTTCAATCCCGGCCACCAGAATTGCCGGCGGATGAGGTGTACTGTTTTTAAATATCCAAAGTGTCCAGCCTGTTTTACGTCGTGGCCATGTCGGAGAGCGTTAAGGCGGAGGGTCTCTGGCAAATATAACTTTCCCCCCTTGTAAGCCAAACCATCCCTGCACGTTAGGGAGGTTTGATTGTCCTTGAACCATTGGTCAGTGAGGAGCTCTTGTTTTATTTTCTTTGCCCGAGGGTCATCAGGGTTAGGGGCTATTGAAGGTGGGACTCTGCACGGTGTGAGTTGAGAGGCTGTTTGTGGATTGGAGATAATTGCCTCTTTAACCTCTTCACGCTGGCTTTTGTACTGGGGCAGTCTGGATAGAGCATCAGCTAAGAAGTTTTTTCCTCCTGGTATGTACTTTAGAGTGAAGTTAAAATGGTTAAAGTACTGCGCCCATTGCACTTCGGGGACAATTTGCGGGGAGTTTTCAGTGCTTCTAGATTTTTCTGATCAGTCCATACCTCGAAAGGCACCTTGCTCCCCTCTAGATAGTGTCTCCAGTTTAATAGAGCCCAGCGGATTGCGAAAGCCTCCTTTTCCCACACAGCCTCTCGCACTCAGTGAATTTTTTCGAGGTGTAGGCGCAAGGTTGTAAGGTCCCACTCTTGTTCTTTTGTAGTAGTACAGCTCCGACGGCCACGTCGCTGGCATCGGCTTGAGTTACAAAGGGCTGCCCTGGGCAGGGATGCTTTAGGACCGGTTCAACAGCAAATAGTCTTTTTAGGTTCTCAAAAGTGGTCTGACAGTCCAGGCTAGTGGTTGGCCCGGTCACGGCTTTTCTCCCCCTTTGCCTGTTTTTAGTAATTCCGTAAGGGGTAGGGCGATTTCGGCAAAGGAGGGGATGAATTGACGGTAAAAGTTGGCAAATCCTAGGAAGCTCTGGAGCTGTTTGCGAGTCTTTGGAAGCTGCCATTCAATTACAGCTTTCACTTTGGTCGGGTCCATTTCAATGCCCTCGCTGGAAATTCTGTAGCCAAGATAATCCAATCGGGTCTGGTGAAATTCACATTTTGACAGTTTGACGTAAAGCTTGGCATTCAATAGTTTCTTTAACACTTCTCTCACTATATGATCAGTCATATTCGTGCTGTATATCAGGATGTCATCAAGATACACCAGAACCCCTTTGTATAAATGGTCATGTAGAACCTGATTAATCAGCTGCATGAAAACAGCTGGGGCCCCCTGTAGTCCAAACGGCATGACTTTAAATTGATAGCTCCCCATGGGATGGTTAAAAGCAGTCTTCCACTCATCTTGCTCCTTTATCCTCACCCGGTAATATGCCTCTCTCAGGTCTAACTTAGTGAAGACACTCCCCTTTGCCAGGTGGGTTAGTAAGTCCTTCAGGAGGGGGGGGGTATTTATTTTTCACACTCACAGCGTTCAGACCCTTATAATCCATGCAGAGATGAAGCGACCCGTCTTTTTTTTCTTTAAACACCGGGGCTCCCACAGCAGACTTAGCCTGTTCAATGAATCCCCTCTCTAGGTTTTTGTCCATATATCACTGCATCTCCTCCATTTCAAGGGGGGACATAGCATACATCCTCGGTCATGGGAGTTTGGCTCCCGGTAATAGTTCGATGGAGCAATCATTGGGTCGGTGGGGAGGCAGGGTGTCGCATTTTTTCTCACTGAATGCCTCCACTAGGTCCCGGTATTCGCTGGGGATGAGTGGTTCGCTTGGTTGCAATAAGGCAGCCATGTGCACTAGCTCATTGGGTGGGCTAAAATCTCCTGTAACGTCCGTTGAATTAGTGGGGGGCTTGGGTCCTATAGGTAGCCTTACAGTCCTCATTCCCTTCTCCCACCAGAAAAACGGCTTCCATTTGTCCAACCAGGCTAGCCCTAGGATCACAGCCTCAGTCATTTTTGGAGCCACCATGAAACGAATGGACTCCCAATGCTCACCTATTTCTAAGCGTAGGGGTTCGGTCAATTGCGTGATTAAAGTTCCACCCATTAGGGAGCCATCGGCTTGCTCAAACCTCATGGGTTTGGAGAGCAGCTTTGCTCGTATGCCCATTTTCAGGGCAAGTGACAAGCTAATAATGCACCGGGAGCATCCGGAGTCGACTAGTACTTTTAAATCTACCTGTGCCCCCATCTTAGGGATTATGAGTTTGGCAGGTAGTGAAAAAGGTGGGATGTGTCGACTCACCATAGGGTTGTTCTCTCCTTCGTCATCGCTGTCGTAGGAGGGTAGAACGATGGCAGGTTCGGCTTGGGTCTCGTCACTCTCCTGCGTGGGGGATGTGACTTGAGCAACAGGTTCCTGTACAATCCAGTTGGATTTCTCTTTCGTTGGCTGCTGGGTTGGTTTCTTCCTCGCTGGTGGTCCCGGTCTATTCTGCTGCTGGAGGTAAGGGACTGGGCAATTTGCTGCTCGGTGTCCCTGCTGTCCACATCTGAAGCATTTGATTGACGGCCCAGCAGGTGGTCTGGGATTCTCTGCAGCCGCAGCGGTTGGAGGCTTTCGGGGGGGTGGCTGTCACTTGGGTTGATTTGGCCTTGACTCAGCTTCCTGGGGGGTGGCTTCTGATAGCGGGCAAGCTGAACATCTAGTCTTACTGCTGCCTGGTACCACTCTTGCAGCTGATCAGGGACTGCTCGATAAATACAAGCCTGGGAGAGGTGGTCGTCTAGTCCCTACCTGAAGTGATGGACCAGGGATTGCTTGGGCCACCTCTCTATTTGGCTGGCTATCTTGCAAAACTCTCGTACATATTCCAGTGCAGGCCTGCCGGCTTGTTTTATTTTGTGGATTTGCTCCTCTGCTTTGAGGGCAATGGATGGGTCCTCGAACCTTGCTCTCAGTCCTAGGAGGAAGAGATGGGGGTCTTCTAACTTGGGTGCTTGCTCGTTATATAAATTGTTCAGCCACTCGGATGCTTCTCCTTCTAAGCTGGATGCAATCACGTCGACCATAGCGGCTGGGTTCGGATAGAAATAGGCACAGCGGTTCAAGTGAGAATGCACCTGATTGAGGAAAAAGATCAGCTTCTCTGGGTCCCCATCAAAGGTGGCTCTAAGAGGTGGCACCATCAGTGGTTGCTGGCCTCCCCACTGTGGGTGTTGCATCCCCAACTGTTGCTGGCCCCCCCATGGTTGCTGCCGCATTCCCAGTTGCTGCAAGCCTCCCAACAGTTGTTGAGCGCCCAGGGGCTGTTGCCACCCCCCCTGCTGTTGTTGCATTGCTGGCAGCTGTGGCACTCCCAATTGCTGTACGACCCCCACCGATCTCAGCGGCTGCTGTAATGGCACCCCCAGCTGCTGCGGGCCTCCCAGCGGTTGCTGCATGGGTGGGGGCTGCTGCCATCCCCACTGCTGTTGGCCTGTGGGGGTTTGTGGTGCTCCCAGTTGCTGCAGGTCACCTTGCGGCCCCGGAGGCGATGGTTGCTGGATCTCCATCAGTTGTGGGGGCCCCAGCAGTTGTTGGACGTTCGGGGGTGGCTGCCAACCCCATTGCTGCTGCAGCGCTCCCAGCGGTTGCTGACCCCTTGGCAGCTGCATCATCTACGGTTGTTGCAAGGTCCCCATCTGCTGCTGCACTTTCAGGGGCTGTGGCCATCCCCAATTCGGCTGCTGCACCGCCAGCGACTGCTGGCTTCCCAGCTGGGGAGGCTGTGACATTTCCCATTGTTGTGCGGGCCCCGGGCTGGGTGGCTTCGAGGACTGGGAGGCTGCCCGAACTGCGCAGAAGGGGCTGGGGGTCTCCCTTGGTAGGAGTTGGTGGCTGCCTCTCCAATCATCATGATCACTCGCATATGGGGAATGGGAAGGTTGTTCTCCACTCTTCATTTCTAACTCCTCAAATCTTTCCACTGACTGGCTACGTGCAGGTACTTCCACTAACCTGAGTCCTCAGTGGTAGACGGTTTTGTGGTTCTCCACCGGTCTGGGGAACGTGAGGTGCGGGAATCCCTTCGTAGCAGCTCAGTCCCGTCTGCCTTTGAAGCACTTGAGGGTGGCAAGGCCGTCACGAGGTGTCTGGAGTCTTTGCTGGGTAGGGTCCATTCCGACGACCAGATCAGCTGTCCTCGCGGCTTGGGCTTTGCCCCCAGCTGGGAGGCCTGAAAAAGTTCCTTCTCCACCGGCACGCTGGCTGTCGCTCCCCCCTCTGGGGTAGCAGCCGCTGCCGGGGTGCTGGTTTCAGGTGTTCTCTCTTTCTCCATGCTGAGATCTTCCCCGAATCTTTGTCAGCTTATCCCTCCTTTCTAGGGACAGCGACTGGGGCTCGGGACCCCAAGATAGTTAGGAAAAAGTTGGAGGTTTTGGCTTAATGTCATGGTTCCGACAGATGAAACTCTTCAAAAGAACTTCGAGGCATTGTTTACCTTAATCTTTATTTTGAGTAGCATGATATCGGCACTGCATAATCAAAGCCAAAAACTGAATTTCCCTCCCCTGAGCACATAGTATCAAAGCACAATTCCCTCCTCCAATTAACAGTGATAAATCACATTCCCCAATTAGCTTGAAGCGCGGGCTTCCTCTCCAGTTCTCCAGCCCGCCAATTCCTTATCAGCTCTGGTTACAATAACCTTATTTCTCACGCTAGGTTTAGTGTTGTTATGTCTAGCTGAACTCTCGTTCACATCCCCCCTCCCAGCATCATCTAACTCTAAAAGCAAAAGGTAAAAGATGGCTACATTTCCATCTGTTGTCAACGCAAAAACATCCGATGTTAGCAGCATTGACATCTGAATTGTTACAGTAGTGAAGAGTATGTAAAAGCATTTGGGTTAACAGCTGTTTAGCTTTAAATGGGAGGAGTGCCAAGGTAATAATTTAACAGCTAACCAGCTTGTATAATGTGAGATGTATGATGTAATGATGTAATGATGTCCCTTTAAAAGCCAGCAGCGTCTGTGTCCTTTTAAGAGCCTTTGTATAAAAGGGAAGACTCTGCTGCTGTGTTCTCTCTCTTCCGTTTCCTGATGTAACTGCTGTGTGTTGGAGACTGCTGTATTAACACGTGTATATATATTGTTCCTGGTGTATGATATTGTAGATAGTGTAATATAAACCACCATATAATATAGACCACTGTTTACTGTGTTTACTCCTGGGTTATCTCAGCGCAATAAGACTGTGCATGCTCTGACAAGTTCTTATCTGTAGTCTCTGTAATCCAGTAGGCTCCCTGAAAAAAAAAAGGGAGAGCAAAATATAAAAGAAAGAAAAAAAAATTGTAATCCACTTCTGCTTATGAGGCTCACTTCCGGAACGATTCTCCAAAATCCAAGTTTATCGCTCAGTCAGAATTTATAATCCGCAAGGTCCTACTATTCAAAGTTGATAGTCCATAAGGCCTTCTCCAGGGGAAGTCACAAATATTTAGACTTCCACTGTCCATAAATAGTTCTAATATTAAAAGTTTATAATCCAATAGACTCCCCAGGCAACAAGAAGAAAAAAAAGAAAAAAAATTGTCCTAAAGTCCAGAGTTGCCAATCTGCCAAAGTTATAATCCAAAATGTCTTACTGTTGGTAATTCCTTACCATACACTCTGTCTCTGAGTGGTTTGTGAAACTACAGTATTTGTAATCCAAAGAAGCCAGATGGCTTCAAAATAGTTTGTAATTTTAGTTGTAATCCATCCTGCAGAAAAAAACAGCCCAAGAAATTTTTTCCTTTTTCCAGCTGTAATCTACAAGGCTATGAAGTTCAGGGACATCAAAGGATTCAGTCTGTAATCTGTTTCTGGGCTTCTGGCCAAGTTCCCTCACTCCAGACAAAAATATATAAATAAAATATATAAACAAATCTTAGTGTAGTTCTTTTCTTTTACCACTAGGTGTCATTAGGTGTCCATTTTATAACTTTCCAGAGAGGATTTTTTATAAGACTTTGCTCCGATACTCTCCAAGGAAGGTTAAAAAAAAAAGTTTAAAAGTATTATAACTCCCCAAACTTTTCTTTTTTTCTCTTTCTCTCTCTCTGTTGTGTCCAAAGTAATTTTATAGTCTTCTCTATTTTCCCCCAAGAAGGGTTAAACCGCCACTTTTATTCTGGGAGAAGGGGTAAGAAACCCCCCCTCCCTTTAGTTCTGGGAGTTCTTTGCTTTTGGGTTGCTTTTTTTTTTCCAAGAACAGGTTTTACAATTGTAGAAGAAGGAAAATAATCTCACCCAGATCAAACATGTTGCTCACGCTTGTTAGATGCCTCCGGCGGTCAGCAGCTTCCGACTGGCGTGTGGCCAGTCTTTCTCCTCTTGGTCCTGAGGGCTTCCTTGGATCAAGCGGGTTGACTGCCATCTCCCCGCGATCTACAAAGGTCCCCTCTTGGTTTTCCGCCTCTCCGGGGCGACTTCAGGCCCTTTTCGGGGCCCCAGCAGGAAGAAATTGGGCGTGGGAGGCAGAGCCCTGCTTCCCTGCATCCGTCTCACCGTGACATCAACTAAACATTGGAACCCAGACAATATGTTGCTGATAAAATATTAAGGATTTGTGACTATAAAAAATTAATAAAATATTGAACAAAAAAAGAGAACTTGCCACAGTTGTGATCTACACAGTCAAAGGCTTTAACATAGTCAATGAAGGAGAAGTAGATGTTTTTCTCTGAAATACCCTTGAGTAGATGTAAAATGTTGGTTTGGGGGCCCCTTCCATCCAGTACCCTCCAGGCACCATCCGAGGCCCCTACAGACCCCATCTGGGCCCCTACAGTTTCCATCTGGAAGTAAACCCCAAACCAATACTTTATTAACCCAACTCACATAGAGGTGGGTGTGTACGCTGTGTACTACTGAAAATGTCGCCTATGCTATCAACATGTGGAGATAGGGCTCTCCAAATCAGGAATCAAGGCAATCTGCACCAAAAGGATTGCAGAAGCTCATGCAGCAGCATGGTGCAAGCATGTTCGTCGGGCTACACAAACCAGTAGGTTTCCAGTTCTTTGGGGTGATGTTGAAAACCCCCACAAAAAGGCCCAGTGCCAGCTGGGTGGTAAAGTAGAGGCCACTGTGAGAGCCTCGAAATCTGAAGAGGCAAGAAGATCTAACTTCCGTGGACAGACAGCACCACTCTGGCTGAGGAAGGACTGCAGAAAAGAGATTGCAGCCGCGCTGGTCCGTAAAGTGCCAGGCATCCTTGCTGCATGGAGAGCGCCATTACCAGACTTTGTCTTGCACAAGGAAATCAATCTCATACAAGATTACTGTACAGTTGTGCCATATAGCCACAGGCTTGAAGCTGGTGTGGCATTCTTAGATGCTATGACCCCAAAAACCACAACGAAAATTGGAGAAGAGTTGGAACAACAGATTAACTTGAAGTTCACTCTCAATCTTGCTGCTTACATTTATAAGCTGGCTTTTAATATCAACCAGATGTTTGATGAGAATGCTGAGTGTGACAGAATAACAACCACAGTCTACTTTTGGAGTGTTGCCACAGTGATCCTACATGATGGTAAAATAGTAGAGGCTTTGGAAATGGCAAGACAAGGATTGTTGATCTGGTGGAGGTTTTTACTAATGATGGTAGTGGTTGGAAACTCGATCGATCTGTGAAATTGGATCTGGGTGTGGCACAATACAGCACTTTCCATAGTAGAAGCTATTTCCCAACGCCAAAGTACATACTACCCATCACCATTATTAATGTGAAGAAGAGGGACAGCTGCTGCTTCAAGTGAGCCATCTTATCAGCAATGTACCTGGCAGCACACAGACGGCACCCAGACTTGACCGGCTATGTACCGAGCGCATCATGATGAGTTCAACTTTGATGGAATCAAGTTTCCAGTGAAGCTCACCCGCATTGATAGGTTTGAGTGCCAAAACAATAGAATTGCAGTGAATGTATTTATCTGGGATAATGGTCTGCACCATAAATGCCTATCAAAACATAAAGACAGGCTTTACAACATAGATTTGCTCTTGTTGACTGACCCCGACAACACAGACAACAAGCATCATGTTTGGCTAAAGGTTATGCACTGTATGTACCATCAAGGACCACACAGGGTGGGTAGCACGTTGATGCTCACCTTCCAGCTCATGCTCGCCAGGCAAGCTGGCATACAAATAGTGGACTAGAGCATAAGAAGGAATCAGGGGCTCATCAAGGCTGGCAGCACAGCCGGTTCGTAGCACAGGTGAGTGAGAGACCTTCAATTTCTTGATCACCTTGGCTGGTGATCATTGCACAACAATCAGCCAAGTGGGTTCATCATTCAGTGCAGCCACAACATCCTGCAAGGCACACACCCATTCACTTGATCGTTTGGAAGAACCACTGCAGCAAGCAACAGCCCCTGAGCATACTGCCACTTGGCCAGAGTATAGTTAAACAACTGCACAATACCCTCCTTGCAGTGGTTTCCAGCCTTACCACACCACACTTGCACATTATGCTTGACTAGTATCTGTGACACTGCACCCATGAATTCATGCCCAGGGTCGACCTGTAGGAGCTGAGGCCAGGTCAATGGCCCACACTTGTACATTTGCTCCAAGGCTGCAGCAACCTCAGCAGTGCCCTTACTGGTTAGCAGTTCAGCTGCCTTCAATTGAGAGGTGACATCAACAACAGTCATTGCATACTTATAAGTCTTGGCCTTTATGCGGCGTTTGGTGTCAAAAGGTAAATATAGGTTGGCTTGGTGCAAGGCATTGGGGTAATCTTCAACAAACATCGCCCTGGAATATATCACGGCGCTGGCTGATAAATTTGCCAGACAGCCTGTTTGTTAAGCCACTTTCGTCCATCGACTTCAGAAACCTTCACAGCCATAGCCATTTTCTTAATTGCTGTGAACACCTTTCAGTAGCCCTTAGGGGTATAGTAGATCTGTGATAGCTTTGCTATCCACTTACTGTCAAGCTCAGAATGGGACGTTTAGGCTCACACCATTGGCCGCGCACACTTCATCTCCAGCCACCCGCCTCAGCCCATTCACAACCAGCTTTCCTCCTCTGCTGGCCCTCCCCTGGCCCTTCATCCCTGCCCATTTGCCCAGACACCGTTTGACCCAGACCTTTGGCTGCACAGGACAAATAGCCCCCAGCCATTGGGGTGGCAGGCAGAAGCAGTGGTGCTGGGGGTGTGCATGCAATTGGCAATGGGCAGGACAATCGCAGGGGCTGTGGGGTGAGCAGCATGCAATGCAATTTTTTTTTAAGGGGCTGCACTTTCCAACCAATTGGGTGGCTCCAGAGTGTGGTTCTGACAGGTCATGCAGAGGGGGACGCAGCCCAAGTTATAAAAAGAAGGTGTCAGAAATGGCAAAGGTGCAGCGCAAAAGCATCCCACTTGGGGCTGTGCGAGTGGCTTACTCTCGCATGAGTGGTGGTGGGTGGGGCCATTGCAGGGGCTGGGGGGACTGGCAGCTCTCCTTGCAAGCCTCGTAGCTCCACTTTACTCTCCCTGCACTGTGCGCGACTAGCGTAGGGGGGGCAATCTAAATGAAAGGTGGGAAACTTTACCATGATACTCTACTTGCAGAAAAGACTCAGCCCTCCCAGCAGCCATTGGAAACAGCTTATGAACAAGTATAATTGAATTAAGTAAAAGATATCCCCTCCCCTGCTTTCCCCTCTCTCCTCCCTTTCCATTTCACTGAGAGTTCTGCATTTTTAATCCTCTACCAGGCATTTGCTGAACCTCCCTTTGTCCAAAGACAAATCTGGAAGATAATACAGAATTATAACTGTGTGGAAATGGTTCAGTGCCAGGGGGATTTGCCCTGGTCAGCCCCCATGGCAATTTGGGACAATAATTTTTCATCTCAGCTTCTCGTCTCCAAATTTTTTTGCCAGTGTTTCTCAGTCTTGGCACCTCTTTAGATCCGTAGGTAGGTAGGTAGGTAGGTAGGTAGGTAGGTAGGTAGGTAGTAGGTAGGTAGGAAGGAAGGAGAAAGAAGGAAGAAGGAAGGAAGGGAAGGAAAGGGAGGGCGGGGAGGGAGGGAGGGAGGAGGAGGGAGGGGAGGGAGGGAGAAGAAGGAGGAGGAAGGAAGGATAGCTGAGGGGCTGAGTGTGGTGTCTGGTGGCAGGGATCTCTGGGGTGCTGGGTGGGACCTTGGCAGCAGCTGTATCTTGACGTGTAGGCTTTGTTCAAAAGGAAAATAAAAGAGACTGAAAAAAAGAAATCACCACAAAAGGCTGCAAGAGGGGCAGTGAGGAGGAAAGACATAGAGGCAGGCTGTGACATTGGGGAGGAAAAGAATAAGAGAGACAAGAGAACCTGGGATGGGAGCTTCTTGCAGCCTTCCATGGGGCTGGGGGCAGGATCTGGGGGGAGGGCACGATGCTATTGGCGGCAAGTTGGGGGGATGCTAAAAGTCAGAAATGTCCCAAAACTTTGCAATGGGATGGCATTGGGTGGGGCATATGACAAAGCCACAGCAGCCTTCCCAGGAGACAGCTGCAATTCAGATGTGCAGTCCACAGTCCCTTGAGCACACACCATTGAAGTAGTAATAGCTGAGAAAAAGAAACAAGCACTCCATAGAAACAGCTTTCATTAGTTTATTTGATAATTGATATTTTCTCTCATCTACAAAGGGGGGCTGTTCACACTCCCCACCCTCAAAGTTTCCATTTCCTCTGTATATCTTGATGTCAAGATATATAAATTGAGGTTCCTGCCGAAGGCTTTGAGTTACATGGAATGATGCAGGCTGTTTGAAGACCAGAATGAAAATCCTTTGTAGCACCTTCTTTGGCCTGGGGTGTTAACATTGCTCTGGCTTTGATTTGACTCCCCTTCACCTTTAACAACCTGTGTTTCCTGAATAAACAAATGTTGCATCTAAACAGTTACAATAGCACTTCAGGAGAATTTAAGACGCCAGATTCCCTCCTAATTATCTACACCAGACATGTCAAACTCACGACGTCATGTGACGTCGCGCGACGTATCGGAACTTTTTCCCCATTGCCGGCAATGGGGTGGGCGCGGTTTCCTTGTGATGTGTCCGGCCCGTGGGCCGGCAGTTTGACACCCCTGATCTACACCTACAAAGGATTTTCCTTCCGGTCTTCAAACAGCCTCTATCATTCCATGTAACTCGTAGCCCCCACCCCAACACTGACATGGGAAGCCAATAAAATACTGTACACTGCATTCAGAACCAAACTCTGGAGCCACCCAATTGGTCAGAAAGCGCAGCCCCTTTAAAAAAAAACTTGCGAAGCAGCCACAGCACTTTAAAAAAAAACTTGCATCACACACAGGGTTAAATCAACTTGACAGGGCATGCGTTAACCCTGAGACAATTGCTTGTTGAGTTTAGTAAAGGGGCTGCAATATGAGTACTTGCCTATGTCCTGGAATGTACCACCTGGCACTATCTCACAGGGAACATCTTTTGGCAACCACATGTGCATCTCTGGAAGCAGTAGGGCATTCAATGCACAGCTGAGAAGACCAGTGCTGCAAAACCCATTGGGCAGAATCTGGCTCTTCTTTGCCCCACACACAGTGCAGGTCCCCTTCTTAGCAGGCTTACCATTCTTCAGGGTTACCATCTCCACATTTAAAGTCATAGTGCAGGGGTGTCAAACTCGCAACGTCACATGACGTGTCGCGACATATCAAAACTTTTTTTCCATTGCCGGCAATGGGGTGGGCGCGGTTTTGCCGTGACGCATTCGGCCCACGGGCCGGCAGTTTGACACCCCTGTCATAGTGTGTTGTTTGCATTGAAGGCAATACATGCTGGTTTGTACTTTGTACCCTTCATACAAGATACAACATATACAGCCTCCTGCTGCTAGTCTATATGAAAATTACAAACTTTGACCTAGAGACGAGGGGAAAGCAGCACCACCACTGCATTTGCTGCTTCATCTGCAGCCCCTCTGTGTGTGGAAAGACCAACCTGATGCTCAATCTCCTCTTTAAAAAGGGCTACCTAAACTTTGGCTACATCTGTACTCAAAATCATTGGGGCAGGAGAAGTACCAATTTCTGCAGGACTGGGTAGCAGTGCTTAAAGAAGTCACCAAAAAAGAAGTGGCCTCATTTCACAGCTGGAGGACATTATTCCTGTACAGTGCCTGGACAAAAAAGTGCGTAGTGTTGTGGTCTTTGATGATGTAATGTTGGAAAAGCAGCAGCCCACTGAAAAATATTTCTGCCAGGGACGTCACAGCGGTGCAGACTTGTTTTGCTTAACCCAGAATTTCTTCTGCATCCCCAAGCAGTCAATCTGCAACAATTGCAACTTGCTTGTGTCACAAAACCTTTGTTGGATGTGACATGCCATTCAAAGAGTTTTGTGATTTCTTTAGTGAGTGCACGCACAAGCTGTATGGGTTTTGCACCATAGACCTGACGAGCAAGGCCTGTGATAGCAGGTATTGATGTGGTTTTGATCAGTTCTACAGACCAAAGTCATCTATTTAAAGTGGCAATAGAGTAGGTATCAATAGCCATGTTGGCCAAAGTATCAAGCAAGCAAGAGCATAATGTGCTTGTTCAAGACTACCTAGCATGCAAGAGCTGACTGCGGCAGTGGTTTGAAGCTGAAAAGCTTGGCAAGGTTTATTTGCAAGAACAGGTGGCCAAGCACTTTAAATCTATAACCACAAGACAGAAAGGCAGGTGGCGGCTCAGACTGAAGAGCTCCAAAAAGTTACTGACACCCTAGAATGCCTCCCAGCACACATCATGGCTGAGGCTGACTACAATCCAATAGTGAACTTATTTGGAGAAGATGAGGCCTCAACCACATCACTACGTAGCATGGTTGAAGCACCTCCAGCCAGGCCTACTATGCTTGTAAACCCTGATTGGGACCTAGACACGGAAACAATTAGGCAGTACAATTTTAAGCCCCCAAGTGAGCTTGACCTCAGCAACAGAATCTATTGACAGGATAATCAGAGGCATTGTTTGAGTTAGCACAGACTAACTGGGGGTGACTAAAAGAAGAGCTGCCTCAGAGAGTGAGAAAGAGGATATAGAAAAAGATCAAGATGTTCTAAGGGCATACAGTACACGACTTCGGCTACTAACAGGGTTATAGGCTTGCCAAGCAGACTGGCAGGATTGTGAAGACCAGTTTGGTGCCCTCACAATTTACCCTTAAGCTCTGTAGGCAGGCAAACTGCGGGCGTTTACTGTTACTACTGATGGTAGTAAATGTAATCTTGTGCTTGAAACCCCGTCGGATAAGTTGCTATACAGCCTCCTTACAAAGTGCTTCATAAAAATGAAGCAATATATTCCCCAGTCAACACATTCTGGCAGCTGGTTGAAATCGCCAGCCTGCCGGTCCAAAAATCACCAGCTGATTCGGTATTACAACCATACAGAGGCCTTGGTTGAATGCCTGCAGCTATTGGTGGCCTCCAAGCAGGCTGACAACACAGGCATTTATAATGAGATTTCTGCCATTCTGGATGAGCTACATGACCTCTTGGCACCAAAAGAAAACTTCAGCATGGTGGTTAAGTCAAACACAACAGATTGGATGAACTTCTTCTCTCCCCCATGGTATCTAGTCCCTAAGCAAAAGTATGAGCTCGCCCTTGTCAACCTTGAGATGTACAACAGCATCCCCAATGTGTCTGCCAATAACAAAGTCATTAACAACACCTTTGTGTACAGCCCTGACAGCGGCACGACCTGGAAAACTATCACGTTATCCGCAGATCAACACTGAGATTCAGTGGCAGATAGAGGTGAACGGCGACTGGAACACCAGTGCTCAGTCACATTATATTGTTGTGTGGGCCGACACATCAACATTGCATGCTTTTGTTGAGATCTCAAGCTCAACCTATCAGATTGACCTGGAAAAGTCCACTATATGGACATTGCTCAGGTTTAACCCTCAAATGCTGACCACCAGCTATAGAGATGGTGAAAACCCAGTGGATATTTTGTCAGTTAACAGCATCTTGATTATCTGCAACCTCATCAGTGGCTCCTTCCTCAGTGGAAGCCACCACCCTGTCATCTATTCGTTCTTCCGAAATGTGAGTCCTGGCTATAAAATAATAGAATCGCCAAACAATCTGGTCTATCTTCCAGTAAGTTGGGCTGGCAATATCCAACATATGTGCGTGGGGCTGACTGACCAGGACGACTCTCAACTAAATCTCTGAGGTGAAACTGTTTCTATGAGACTGCACCTCTGCCAGATTTAATCACAGGCATTATTCACTTATTGATTGAATATTTTGTATTTGCTGGAAACTCCCACCAGATGGCAAAGACACAGCAACACTATGTAATCGGTGGCAGCCTATTTGACTTGATACCAAGTCTAACACGGGCCCTCGGGTCTGTCGGTAACTTTGTCAGTGCAAACAAGGACACTATAAAAAAGGTGGCCAACGTGGTCGGTAGTGTGGCAAAACCAGGAGCTACAACAGCATCTGTGGTCAAGCAGATAATTGATGCTGTCAAAGCAAAGCATGCCATAGCAAAGGCCCCCAAGGATTTAGAGAGAGCACTCTTAGAAAAGAGTATAGAGTTTTTGAAGCAGCTGGCATTTGCTGACGCCCCAACCACAGCATTAGAGAGTCACCAGTAGTGTTTATTTCTATACAAGACTATTGCCTTTGGCAATATAACCATGGCTACAGCAAACATTAGAAGTGTTATGCTAGACATTGGGGAGCCAGTGCCAGTTGACAAGAACATTGATTCATTTGAGTCCCATGAATATGAGCCTCAAAACCCCACCGCCCTCAACATTCAAAGTCAAGATGTCTTTACAAACCTGTCCAAAAGCTTTCTTCTAGTGAAAGGTACGCTGTTATCCACCAACAGCACTGTCTACAACGCACAAACAAATGTGTTGTTAATAAACAACACCATCCCATTTATGATCTCACAGATCCACTACCTGATCAACAACACTGAGGTTGAAAACATCATGAGCCCAGGCCAAGAAACAACAATGAAAGGCATGCTGACATACGGGGGAGATTTCACCAGTGGCGAGGGCCTCAACCTGTACTGGCAAAAAGACACCACGGCAGCTTCTATAGCTAAACGTGGCTGGGAGGCCTGGTGAAAGATCTTTATTAGCAAGCCAAACCCAGTAGGGTTGTTCTCATTCTGCATCCCACTGAAGCATTTGTTTGGATTCTGTGAAGACTACCACAAGGTGGTGTATGGTATCAAGTGGTTGTTGCTATTGAGTCGTCAGGCTGATGCCAATATCATCTTTTGTGCTAATAAATAAGATAAATAACCTTTATTGTCATTTTTTATATGATGCAGTTGATGGCAAGATCATATTTTCCAAGCTCACCTGGGTGATGCCATATGTCTTGCCCTCTCTGGAGTACAAGAGCTTGTGACTAAAGCATATTGAGGGTAAAAACAAAGTGCCAGTGGCCTTTCATGCTATGCAAGTGTGATAACCTCACTGACTAAGTCACCACTTTCTCCTGGCGGCTGAGTGTTAAGTTGGGCACAGAAAAGCCCTGCTGGATCTTGGTGGCTTTCCAGACAGCCTGCACGGGTAGTCAGATTGCAAACCCAGCTGCATTTGACCATGTGTAGGTGCACAACATATACACACTACTCAACAGCAATCAGTATCCCATCATTGACATGGATTTAAACTTCAGACAACTAAAGACCTCAAGGGCCTAATGTCTGCAGGACTTTAAAGAAGAATACTATGGCATTGAGGGGGCTGAATCCTAGTGGATGATCACTTAAACATGTGCCAGCAATGTGCAGTAGAAGCCAAAAAAGCTAATACAATCCTTGGTTGTATAAACAGAGGCATAGAATCAAAATCACATGAAGTATTAGTACCGCTTTATAAAACCTTAGTAAGGCCACACCTGGAATACTGCATTCAGTTTTGGTCACCACATTACAAAAAAGATGTTGAGACTTTGGAAAAAGTACAAAGAAGAGCAATTAAGATGATTAAAGGCCTGGAGACTAAAACCTATGAAGAACGGTTGAAGGATTTGGGTATGGCCAGTCTAGAGAAAAGAAGGACTAGGGGTGACATGATAGCAGTATTCCAGTATTTGAGAGGCTGGCACAAGGAGCAGGGGGTCAATTTGTTTTCCAAAGCACCAGAAGGCAAGACAAGACACAATGGATGGAAACTAATCAAGGAGAGAAGCAACCTGGAATTAAGGAGAAACTTCCTAACAGTGAGGACAATTAACCAGTGGAACAGCTTGCCTTCAGACGTTGTGGGTGCTTCAGATTCAGACCCCCTCTTTCCTTAGCATCTTGCAATAATTTATATCTAATTCTCTAATTTTTTTCCCCTGCCATATAAACTTAGAGATATCCCTCTGCCATTGTTTAAATGGAGTTTCAGTTGCAAGTATTGGTAATGTTTGAAACAGGAAGAGCATCTTTGGTAAAACATTCATCTTAATCACAGAAATTCTACCTAGTAATGATGAATGCAATTTCTCCCATCTTAATAAATCTTTTTTGATACCATTCCAGAGTGGCACATAGTTATTTTTAAACAAGTTTGTATTTGAATTTGATAACGTAACCCCCAAATATTTCACCTTTTTCTCAACCCTAAAACCCAACTTTTTAGTCAATATATCACCATCCTGTGCAGTCATATTCTTAATCAACATTGATGTTTTCTGCTTATTAATTTTAAAACCGGCCAAGGACCCAAACTCATTTAGTTTCCTCATCAGGTGTTCTATGTTGTTTTTTGGGTCTTGCAGAAATATCACCAAATCATCAGCAAAGGCCCTCAATTTATAAACTTTCTTCTTAACATTTATACCTTTTATTTTCTCGTCTTGCGTGATATCTCTATTTAGGACTTCCAGCACCAAGATAAACAACAGTGGAGACAGCGGACATCCTTGTCGTGTACCCTTTTGGATTTCACATGAGTTAGTTAGATTGCTATTAATAACAATTTTTGCTTGCTGTAATGTATAAATAGCTTTAACCCCTTGAATAAAATTCCCCCCAAAGTCCATTTCTTGTAGAACTTTAAACATAAAGACCCAATTTAAGTTGTAAAAGGCCTTCTCAGCGTCTAGGAATATTAGAGCTGCCTGTTCATTGTGGTATTGTAGGTATTCAATAATATTCAAAACCATTCTCACATTGTTCCTTAGCTGCCTTTTTGGCAGAAAGCCAGCTTGGCCGTCGTGAATATATACCTGTAAAACCTTTTTTAGTCTTTCTGCCAAAATTGCAGCAAATAGTTTATAATCCTTATTTAATAATGAGATTGGTCTGTAATTCTTTATCATCATGGCATCCTGACCCTCCTTCGGAAGTAACACAATATTAGCTTCTGACCATGTTGGGAGTATTTTTCCTCCCTGTAATATAACATTCATTACATCCTTTAATGGCTGAAGAAGTTCATCTTCAAAACATTTATAATATTGGCTTGTAAGACCATCTGGACCAGGAGCTTTACCTAATTTCACTTTTCTTATAGCTTCTGATATTTCAAAAGTAGTTATTGGGTCATTCATAAATTGTCTCTGGGCCTGTGAAAGTTTTGGCAAATTTTGTCTAAGCAAGTATTCATCTATTTTTGACCTATCTAACTCCTGCATCCTATATAGATTAGAATAAAAGTTGTGAAAGGATTTTTTAATCTGGTCGTTATCAGTTATTACTTTATTACTTTCACAAATTTTTTCAATCATTCTCTTTTCCCTCTCCTTTCTTAATCTATATGCCAACCATCTCCCTGGTTTATTTGCAAACTCAAAATGTCGTTGCTTCACATAACTCAATTTTGTTTCTATTTCTTGGACTGTTAACATAGACAGTTGGCATAGTAAGTTAATTTGGTGCAAAATTTTAGAGTCCATAGGTGATTTTTGCAGTTCAATTTCTTTCTGTCTGATTGCATCAAGTATCTTCTGGGTCCTTTCCAAAGATTTTTTCTTCTCTAACCGATTGTATTGTATAAGATAACCCCTCATAACTGCCTTACTAGCCTCCCAAACCGTTGTTAGATCTGTCCCTTTACCTAAATTATTATCAAAATATTCATGTAATTTCTTTTTACATTCCTTTACAGTTGTCTCCTTTTGTAAAATAGATTCATTCAATCTCCATCTATAAGTCAAACTCTTTTTTCTGAGGACCAAAACAACTGGGTTATGATCAGAAAAGGATTTAGGTAGGATATCAACTTTCAGAATTCTATTTGCTAAGTTTTTAGAGGTCGATCCTTGATAAGGATTTGTGCCTTTCTGAAAAAAAGGTATATTCTCTTGCGGAGCCATTTTTATGCCTCCATGAGTCTATTAGCAGTAAATTGTCCATCATTTCAAAAAACGACTTTGGTAGTTTACCCTGGGATGGTTTGATCACTTCCAGCAGAACTCCCCAGATTTGAAGGTCGCAATCTTTTTGATTGCTACAGACTCCCCCACAGTTAATTGCTTTAGAAAGCTTTCTAAGGCAGAAGAAACCTCCCTGGAGAAAAGGGAAGTTCTGGAAATTAACCCTTTTGCTCTCCTGGACAGTTGGGTGTTCTCAGAAGTTTCTGGAAGAAGAAGAAGTGATCCGGTGAGTCTCTAGCTGGGGGCTGGGCAACCAAGACACAAGTTCACTGTGTCATAAAAATCTGTCTCTGCATCTTAGACACTATTACCTTTTCTGCTTAAAGAGGCTTCCTTTGGTTGCAATCTGCCTTTTTCTTTTTGAGGAATCATTGTCATTTCTGTGGCTTCGGGATTTCAATATGGCGAGGGGAGGTTTGAATATCCAAGCCAAACTAAAGAAGCTTGTGAACATGGTGGATTTTATTTTGAAACTTTGGACTTAAAAAACTCTTGGAGAAGTGCTTATCTAACAGACTCTGCTGAACTCTTGCTTATCTCTAAATTAAACCTTCGCTGAATGGTGTTTTGTTTTGGCTGGAAGGAGGGGGAGAAATAGTTTTGATTTTACTTCTCACCGCTGTTTGCTCTAGTAGTAGACAAAGAGAAACTGTTCTTATTGTAGTGGTACTGTTTGACCACACAAGGGAGCCAAAGACTGTAGAATGATGGCGACCTGCAAAAGAACAGAGAAGATACCTGGAGATGTGGAATTTTTTAGATCTTTTATGGATGAATATACAGCCAAAACACATGAAGCTATACAGGCGATGGGAACTAAGCTTGAATCAAAAAATGATACATTGGTAAAGGAACTTCGTGATGAGATACAAGGTTTGAGAGGAGATATAGAACAGGTGAAGGCCAGGTCTGAATTTTTAGAACACAAAGTTGGTAAACAAAATATTCTTTTGGAAACTGAAGCAAATGAGAGGATTCTCCTGGAAATTCATGCTAAGGAATTTCAATTAAGATTCAGAGCAATTCCTGAACAACCTGGAGAGGATATCAGAGAAAGGATGATTAAAACTTTGGCTGCATTAATAGATTGTGACAAAAAAGTCTCGACTGGGATACAGACAAGATGTATCAACTGAGATTTGCTGCTATGAGAAAATTGCCAAGGGATGTTTTGGTTCACTTTGTGAGAAAAACAACAAGAGACCACGTTCTGAATTGTAATTTCAAAGAAAAATTACGAATGGAAAATGTAGACATAATTATTTTGAAGGAAATTCCCATAAGAATTTTGCAAAAAAGGAAAGCCTATTCATTCCTTACAGATATTCTGAAGATGAGAAAAATTCCCTTTTGTTGGGATAAGCTTGAGGGGGTGACACTTACATACCAGGAACAAAGATTTCGACTGAACTCCATAGATAAAGCCAAAGAGTTTTTGAGCAGACATAAATTAATTTCAGAACTAGGTGATGAGATGGAGATGGATAAGTCTTCAGAAACAGACCAGCTTCGAAAAACGGATATTGAAGAATAGATGACTGAGGTGTCTATACAGGAATCTGATGTTTCATTTAAAGATGGAAAGTAAACTTATTACATGGAATATCAACGGGGCTAATGCCCCATCTAAATATAAAAAAGTATTTCAATTTTTTTGAGTATCTTATGGCCCAACTCTTGCCTTTTTCATATGAAACTTGGCTTATGCTGGGGGACTGGGATGGAGTGATTTCACCACTTTGCAATAGAACATCTACTAAAAAGATATCTCCAATTTTATTGAAGAGATCTCTAGTCTTTCCTATTGTATTGTTTTCCTCTATTTCTTTGCATTGTTCATTTAAGAAGACCTTCTTATCTCTCCTTGCTATTTTCTGGAATTCTGCATTCAGTTAGGTATATCTTTCCCTTTCTCCTTTACCTTTCTCTTTCTTTCTTTCCTCAACTATTTGTAAAGCCTCATCAGACAACCACTTCGCTTTCTTGCATTTCTTTTTCTTTGGGATGGTTTTAGTTGCTGCCTCCTGTACAATGTTACAAACCTCGGTCCATAGTTCTTCAGGGACTCTTTCTACTAGATCTAATCTCTTAAATCTATTCATCACCTCCACTGTATATTCATAAGGGATATAATTTAGGTTATACCTGAACATCCTAGTGGTTTTCCCTACTTTCTTCAATTTAAGCCTGAATTTTGCAATGAGAAACTCATGATCTGAGCCACAGTCAGCTCCAGGTCACGTTTTTACTGACTGTATAGAGCTTCTCGATCTTTGGCTGCAAAGTACATAAACTGATTTCGGTATTGACCATCTGGTGATCTCTATGTGTAGAGTTGCCTCTTGGGTTGTTGGAAAAGAGCGTTCGCTATGACCAGCGTGTTCTCTTGAAAAAACTCTGTTAGCCTTTGCCCTGCTTCATTTTGTACTCCAAGGCAAGGCCAAACTTGCTTGTTATTCTGGTTACTTTTTGACTTCCTACTTTAGCATTCCAGTGCCCTATGATGAAAAGGACATCTTTTGTTGATGTTAGCTCTAGAAGATGTTGTAGGTCTTCATTTAACCGGACAACTTCAACCTCTTCAGCATCAGTAGTTGGGGCATAGACTTGGATTACTGTGATATTGAATGTTTTGCCTTGGATTCGAACTGAGATCATTCTGTCGTTTTTGAGATTGTATCCTGGTACTGCTTTTCCCACTCTTTTATTGACTATGAGGGCTACTCCATTTCTTCTAAGGGATTCTTGCCCACAGTATAACGGTCATCTGAAGTAAATTGGCCCATTCCATAACAACAACAACAACAATAATAATATTGATGATGATGATGATGATGATGTTGGAAGGGACCTTGGAGGTCATCTGTCCACTTTAGTTCACGGATTCCCAAGATGTCGATGTTGAATTTTGCCATTTCATGTTTGACCACATCCAGTTTACCTTGATTCATAGATCTTATATTCCAGGTTCCTATACAATATTGTTCTTTACAGCATCAGACTTTCTTTGCACCACCAGACACATCCACAGCTGAGCATCCTTTCAGCTTTGGCCCAGCCACTTCACTCTTTATGAAGCTACTTGTAATTGCCCTCTGCTCTTCCCCAGTAGCATATTGGACACCTTCCGACCTGAGGGGCTCATCTTCTGGCATCATATCTTTTAGCCTTTTGGTACTGTCCATGGGGTTTTCTTGGCAAACATACTGAAGTGGGTTGCCATTTCCTTCTCCAGTGGACCATGTTTTGTCAGAACTCTCCACTATGACCTGTCCGTTTTGGGTAGCCCTGCACAGCTTAGCTCGTAGTTTCTTTGAGCTGCACAAGCCCCTTTGCCACAAGGCAGTGATCCATGAAGGGGCATTATATAAAGTATATGTTATATAGGTGTGTGTGTGTGCACGCACGTATGTATATATGTATACAGTATATGTGTGTGTGTGTGTATATGTACACATACACATATACACATACACATATACGATGAATGTTTGGAACTAACAACTGGATTCACCCATTGTTCTAATCCATGGTGTCATGGTTCCGACAGACAGAGACGAATAAAGCAGAACTCCGAGGCTTGAGAATTCCTTAAAGAACATGTTTATTAGTTACAAAGTATCGGCACGGTCAAAAGTGAAACCAAGTCTGAATACACAAGTAACAATTGCCCAATACAAAGTTAAATGTCCCACCCATAAAACTATGCAAGCAACTACGTTCCCCAATATGATTATTTGGTGGGCTTTTTATGCAACGCCCAGTCCCTAGTCTCGGGAGCAGCAGATGACCTTTGTTCCCACAGGACAGAAATTTATTTTGACTAACGAAGCACCTGGGCAACCCCCCTCCCTCCGTTCTATTTGGCAACCTAGAATGAGAAGAAAAAATGGCTGCAGCCATGTTCATTTGTAGAGTTGACAGTCGGCCCCTCTCAAAAAGAAAGAGTCTCCTGTAAGGGAAACAAAAAGCATGTTAAGTATTTCCTCGAGGCTTATTTATCGTAAACCTTTTTTTTAACCTGTCCGCTTTCACATTGGTACATTTCACCCATGTAGCTTCTGACAGGAAATAGCCTTTCCACTGAACGAGGTACTGTAACTTTCCCTTGTACAACCTAGAATCAAGAATTCATTTTATTTCATAATGTGTCTCCCCCTCTACCACTATTGGACCCGGCGGCTTCTTGGGAATAGGTCTTTTTTTTTTTTAAACAAGTTTTATTAATTTTCCATTTTTACAAAGCTTCAGGTATTAAGGAAGCAACTTGGTGGTTGGGCAATACATAGTCCAATAACACGCTTTTCCATACATATGTCAGTTTACATCATCAAAAACTTCCTCTCTGTTTCCCTTAGCTATTATACCAGATTTCGAATTAATACATTGCTAGTTATAACTCAATCATTTGAAACATTTATCGACAACTTTTGATTTATATGCCTTCAAATCCTGTTTTTAACTTTTATCTGATTTCAATTACAGTATTCCAGTTGGCTTAATGTCCATAGTATTTAGATTTCGGATAACCCACGGTTCCCTTAGTTCATTACAGAATAGTTATCATGTCTAAAATACACTTATTATTTATTCAAATAAATTCTTAGTTTATTTCACAATCATATTCTGCATATTCTACTTCTCCTTCTAATATCATCGCTTACTAATAAAATAACCTTTATCCTCTGAATCCATCTTCTATGTTATAATTCAAAACTATTATTCTAGTAACTAATTTATTTCCCTTATAGGTATAAATCCTGAATATTGAATCAATTAATGTCTTTTAAAATCTCCTTATCCCATTAAGTGAGATTTAAGGCTCTTCCATTAAAGGTCACATAAAGAAAACCATTTTTTAAGTCTAACTCTGGCCTTCCTTTTGTGCCAAACAGGCTTCCATAACAGGGCTTTTAAATCCTCAGGTGGGTCTCCCTTCATTCCTGCATATGTCATTTGAATCAAGGGAGACCATCCACTCATCAGCCTATCAAGGAAGCTAGTCCCTTCATAGTCATTAAATTGTTGGCCTGATAGTTTGAATCTCCATATTTGGCTTAGTATATTTGTCGTGGGTTCAGGCTGGTCTTCTTCTTCTTCTGATTTCAGCTGGTTTAGATGAAAAGTCGTATTCAATGTTGTAGTTGTTTTTTGGTCATCTGGGTTATCTGAATTGTTTGTGTATTGTGTATGTAAGTCTTCAGCACCTTCCGTCTTAGTGTTGTTTTCTTCAGTTTCTGTTGCTGTTGAAATTGCAGATTCTTTAGATGAAATCAAAGTTTGGGTATCAGAGTTCTGAGTAGATTGTAGCTGGCATTCTTTGAAATCCACTTTAGTGTTAATTCCTTCTTCTTCTGTTGCTTTTTGGGTTGTAAGTTCATCTATTGAAGTCAGGGCTGCGTTTTGTAGCTTTAAAGTGGCACGTATATCTTTCTGTCTGAAATTCATTAGCTCAGTAGCCTCTAAGATTTTTTCAAGTATAAATTTGAAGTTAAGCTGTGGGTGGTGTTCCTCCATTTCTGTGGTATTTGCAAATAGTCTTTTAGTGGAGGCTATTTTTAATAAAAGTCAATAAGAATCCACCTCCACTATAAAGAATTATTTTCACCACCCAGCTGTTTCAAGTTCTTATCTTTTTTGATAATGTGAAGGACAAATTTTAGTCTCAGAAGTCTCCCAGTCAAAAAAAAAACATTTCACTTGCTGTACCATGTTTCGCCACAAGATGTCCCTAGTGGCATGCACAGTTAAACTATTATCCGATTCAAAGAAGAAAGAAAGAAATATTGCTTTTTTTTTCCAGCTTAGCAAACAAGCGAAACAATAAATCTCTGTAAGAATAAAGAACTTTTTGGGAGCCCAGGTATCCAGGAATTACAAGGCCAAATATTTAGTTGTTTAGTCTAGTTGTTCTATTTTTTTTTCTTTAGCTTTATATTCCCAAAGTAGGCAGGAGCCGCAGAATTGAGAAGGGGGAAAAAGGTATTTCCAAAGGCTTTTGCAGGAAAATAATTGGGAAGCAGGAAAGGTAAGGTAAGGTCTCACCCAACTCCTCCAGGTTGCTTTCGTCGTGCTTAGTAGTGCTTTGGGCTTTTGGCAGGAACGGCTTGGTGATCGGCCATGTTAATGGCCGATCTTTTCTTTGTCGGTCCAAAGGAGCTGCCTCAGATCCAACGGAAGGGCTGCCGCCCTTCCGCGGTCAGTCGAGGGTCCTCCTCAGCGGTGGTCGCCCCTCCAGGGCGACTTTCGACCCTTTGCAGGGTCTTCCGACAGAGAAAAACCAGACGGCGGAGAGAGCAGCCTCTCGGCGCGCCCGCCGGCACCACGATCGCAAACCGGAAGCCAGGAATAGGTCTTAAAGAGGATTCAGACACAGGTTTCAACAGACTACAATGAAACACCGGGTGGACTTTTCCCAACAGTCGTGGAAGTTTCAATTCCACTGTAACAGGGTTTAAGATTTTTGAGATGGGAAAAGGACCTAGGAACTTTGGCCCCAATTTTCTGCTGGGTAACTTTAACCTTAAATATTTTGTTGAAAGATAAACCAATTGCCCAACATAAAAAGGTTTTTGAGGGGAGCGTCGTTTATCTGCCTGCTCCTTGTAAACCTTGGTAGCCTTGGTCAATGCTTTCTTCACATTCACCCAAACCCCCTGGAAAGATGTCACCCATTGATCCAAAGTTTGGGAAGTAGGAGGCTCCTGGGGGTACTCAGGCATGAGCACAAAATCTCGACCCATTACTATTTTAAATGGAGTGAGTCCAGTGCTACTGTGCACAGTATTGTTGTAGGCTACCTCCGCGAAAGGCAAGAGGTCAGCCCAATTAGTCTGCTGGTAATTAACATAGCATCTGAGGTACTGTTCCACCATTGCGTTAGCTTTTTCAGCCGCTCCATTTGTACTCGGATGAAAAGCTGACGAAAGCCCCTGAGTTGACCCAATCAGTTTAACGAACTCCCTCCAGAACTTTGCAGTAAACTGGAACCCCCCGTCAGAAATAATCCGCTTCGGGGCTCCATGGAGCTGATATATGTGTTTCAAAAACAACTTGGTTAGCTTCTGGGCAGAGGGAAGTCCTGAGCAAGCAATGAAATGTGCTTGTTTGGAAAATAGATCAATTACAGTCCATATTACGGTGTTTCCCTTGCTCTCAGGCAACTCCACTATAAAGTCCATGGCTATTTCCTCCCAAGGCTGGGAAGGATCAGCCACTTGTTGCAGCAATCCTGGGGGCTTCCCAGGACATCTTTTCATTGCAGAGCAGGTAGCACAGCTCCTCACATAACTCTCAATGTCTCTTTTCATCCCTGGCCACCAGAATTGCCTCCGCACTAAATGCAAAGTTTTCAGGAACCCAAAATGACCCGCCTGCTTTGCATCATGACTCCACTGAAGGGTTTGGAGTCTGAGGCCATCTGGAAGGTATAACTTAGAGCCTTTCCAGGCTAGTCCTCCCCTAAGGGTTAAAATAGATTTGTTGTCTTTGAACCAGGTGTCAGTCTGTAATTGCTCCTTAAGTTCCTTCAGTAAGTGATCATCAGGACCAGCAGGTGGTCCTTGTGTTTGCGATCTAGTTGTTATTTGAGAAGCAGACTGCGACAGGGGAATAATGGTGTTGATTACTTCCTCCTGGTGACTTTTGAACTGGGGAATTCTAGACAAGGTGTCAGCCAAAAAATTCTTGCCCCCTGGGAAAGGTGAAGTTAAAACGGTTGAAGTATTGAGCCCACCGGACCTGTTTCGGGGATAATTTGCAGGGGGTTTTCAGAGCTTCCAAATTTTTATGATCAGTCCATACTTCAAAAGGTATCTCCCCCCCCTTCCAAAAAATGACACCACATTAGTAATGCCCATCGTACCACAAAAGCCTCCTCCCAAACGGCCCACCTCCTCTCCGTGTCAGTTAGCCTCTGGGAAGTGTAAGCGCAGGGTTGTAACTCCCCCTGGTGATTTTTTTGTAAGAGAACAGCACCCACAGCCACGTCACTCACATCGGCTTGAATGATGAATTGCTTTTCAGGATCAGGGTGCTTGAGAACAGGTTCGGCTGCAAAGAGTCTTTTTAGTTTCTCGAATGCCACTTGACATTCTAGAGACCAAGGCAATGGCTGACAAGGTCTGGGTTTCTCCCCCCCTCTCCCCATTTTCAATAAGTTGGTATTGGCATGGCTATCTTTGTGAAAGAGGGGATAAATTGGCAGTAAAAGTTAGCAAACGCCAGAAAGCTTTGAAGTTGTTTACAGGTGTGAGGGGGTTGCCATTCCAATATAGCTTTCACTTTTGCAGGATCCATTTCTATCCCCTCATTTGAAATTTGGTACCCTAGATAATCAAGGTGTGTCTGGTGAAACTCACATTTAGAAAGCTTTGCATACAGTTTAGCCTTCAGCAGTTTCCTCAGCACTTCACGGACCAATTTAATGTGCTCTTCCATAGTCTCAGTGTAAATGAGAATGTCATCAAGATAAACCAAAAACCCCTTATACAGATGATCATGGAGCACCTGGTTGATTAACTGCATAAATACAGCAGGAGCTCCTTGTAGTCCAAAAGGCATCACTTTAAATTGGAAGCTTCTCAGGGGGCAATTGAAGGCGGTTTTCCATTCGTCCTCTTCCTTAATCCGGACTCGGTAATAAGCCTCCCTTAAATCCAACTTTGTAAAAACTTTCCCCTTTGCCAGGTGGGCTAACATGTCCTTCATTAAGGGGAGGGGGTACATGTTCTCTAGGCTGACAGCGTTCAATCTTTTAAAATCTATGCATAATTTCAGCGACCCATCTATTAACACATTTAAGTCCATTTGGGCCAAGGTTTTGGGTACTATTATCTTCGCGGGGATGGCAAAAGGTGGGATGGGTTGACTTACCATCGGATCCTCTTCGCCTTCCTCATCACAGTCATAGGGCGCCGGCAGCTATAATCACTCTGGCTGGGCTCTTGCCTCGGGCTCGGCAGGAGGCGGGTGTCCAACAGCTGGGTCCTGTCGTGCCCAGTTTGTCTTTTCCCTTCCTCCCCTAGGGGCTTTTCATGGCTTAGCGGTGGCAGCCGGAGTGCTTCTGGCCTGGGGGCTGGGCACTCCACAGCACGGTGGCCCATTTGGCCACATCGGTAGCATTTGATTGGAGCTCTAACTCGTGCCTGGGGGGCACTGGTAGTCGTGGTGGCTTGGGAACGGCGGCCAAAAAGGCGCTTCTTCTGGGCGCACGGTGGCTTGGGTTCGGCTGTGCCTGGCTTTCTGGGGTGATCAAATTCGATGTCCAGTATCTTCGCCATGCTGTAACACTCACGCAATTGGTTAGGAAAGCCCCTAATGATGCAGGCTTGGAGTAGGTTGCGGTCTAGCCCCTGCTTGAAGTAGTTGATCAACGATCGTTCCGGCCACTGCCCTAGCCGACCAGCAACTCACCTGAATTCATGAACGTATTCATTAGCGGGATGGCCTTTTTGCTTCAGGTGATGAATTTCTTTCTTGGCCAACAGGGCTTGGGATTTGTCTTCAAAATGACCTCTCAGTTGCTCCATGAATAGGTTAGCATTCTGCAGCTCAGGAGCCCCTTTATCATGCAGGTTGGTCACCCAGTCGGCCGCTTCCCCCTCCAAATTGGCTGCCACAGCATTCACCATCTGAGTATCATCCAGGTAGGCATAAGTTTAGTGATCTAGATGAGCCCACACTTGATTCAGGAAGAAGGATAGCTTCTCGGGATCCCCATCAAAGGTGGGCTTGATGGGAGGCGGCTTAAATCGTGGCAGGGCTGCCTGCTCTTGCTGCTGAGCTGCTTGTTGGTCCTGGGGATGTGGCCGAACCACCCTCTGGATTTCCCTTGGCCAGGTTTCTGGACTGGCAGTCCAAGGCCGCAGCAGTGGGCTTGGTTGGGATACAGGGCTTGACATCACTGATGGCTGGGGAATAGGTGAGGCAGCACGAGCTCCCGCAGTTGGGCTGGGACTCCAGCAAGGGGGGGGAAGAGATGGGTAGCCCTTGGCATCCCCCCCCCACAGCACTCACACCCTGGGCGACAGGAACCGTCTCTTTTACCTCCAATCTGCTGAACTTCTCCTTCAGCTGCTCGAGCCAGGGGCTGTAGACTGCGGACTGGAACTTCCAGTCTCTGGAGTCGTCCCCTCTGATCGATCTCTTGCCCTTCTGGCAAGAAAACCCCTGAGATGGCAGCAACAGGAGTTCCTCTTCAGCAGCAATAGGAGTGCTCCTGCGCTGAGGGGCAGCTTCAGCTTGATAGAGGTCCGCTAGGATAGTAGTTCCTCCCTGCAGTACCAGCTTCCCAGGTTGGATCAACCGGGACTTTGGCTGAGCCCCTGCCAGTGATGCCTCCTCGGTGGCTGGAGTGGCTGCTTGCGCTCCGACAGCCGGAGTTCCGTTGCGGCCAGCAATGGCTCCATTCTTTTCCTTCATTCTCAAATCTTCACCAAGTCTTTATCGCTCTCCCAAAGGACGGGTAGGCGGTCAGGGCCCAGCACCCAAAAAGAAAAAAGTTTTAAGAGACTTGGTTTAATGTCATGGTTCCGACAGAGACGAATAAAGCAGAACTCCGAGGCTTGAGAATTCCTCAAAGAACATGTTTATTAGTTACAAAGTATCGGCACGGTCAAAAGTGAAACCAAGTCTGAATACACAAGTAACAATTGCCCAATACAAAGTTAAATGTCCCACCCATAAAACTATGCAAGCAACTACATTCCCCAATATGATTATTTGGCGGGCTTTTTATGCAATGCACAGTCCCTAGTCTCGGGAGCAGCCAATGACCTTGGTTCCCATGGGACAGAAGATTATTTAGACTAACAAGGCACCTGGGCAACCCCCCTCCCTCCGTTCTATGTGGCAACCTAGAATGAGAAGAAAAAATGGCTGCAGCCATGCTCATTTGTAGAGTTGACACATGGTTTAATCATAATTTGTTGAACATCTGTTGGGTTCACATAATACACTAAGTCATAAAGCATGGCTAACAAACCACAGTAGTTGGCTTCATAGAACTTGTCAAGCCAAAATTGAACAAACCACTTTTGGGGTTAGTACTGTTACACATGTGTGCTCTCAGGTTCAGCTTATGGTCACTCACACACTCATAGCCCTGGAAAATTGCCACACTCAAATCACTTTCCACTGAACACTGAGGCACAAACAGTTCTTTAGAATAAACGGAGACCCAGTGAATTTAAAATAACAGCAACTTTACTGGTTCATGTATATCTATTTGCTCTTTCACACATGCACACTCTCTCTCATCCACACTTACTCAATGTCCTTCACTAAGCTGCCAGGCACTAGCCAGAGGGATAGAAGCCGCCATGTCTGGGATTCAAAAATGACTCCAAAAAGGGGGCAGGCTTCAGAATCCTTTGTATCCCCCAAAGTCCTTGTTTTGCTGGTGTGAAGGGGCTTGCCATGTGCTCAGGCCCAAAGTTTGTCCTTTTGTTTCCTTAACAACTTGGTTCCTTTCCCTGAGGGAGCCTTTCCTCGCTTTTATCCATCTTATTTATGTGCTTTCACCATGTCAACCGTCTCACTCAATGCATACAGCAAATAAAGACTCCTGGGACATTTTTTGTTGCCAAGAGTACAATTTACTGAGCTGACATGGATACGGAAGTAGTGAAGCCAATTCTAACATTTTCGTGTGCAAATAGCATAGTTAAATGTTCCCCTTTTCACTGGCCCTCCCGTTGTCACTTTATTCTGTCCAACCAATTATGTTCAGTTTGC
Organism: Azemiops feae; assembly: GCA_023970755.1. Lineage (NCBI taxonomy): Eukaryota > Metazoa > Chordata > Lepidosauria > Squamata > Viperidae > Azemiops > Azemiops feae. The sequence continues at coordinate 39,525 of JALGBA010001057.1, read as the reverse complement.
TTGGGGAACAGACTCTGGTGGACTTTCCCAGCAGGTGACCTTGGAATGCTGGTATGTATCACTGTCGAGTTGGTGCTCTTGCATTCCATTACCCCCTCCCTTGCATTACAACCCATTCCCTCCCCCATTGTTTCTTGTCTGGCTGTGAGCAGGGTTTGCGAAATGAGCCATGACATGCCGACCCTTCAAAAGGAAGACTATCCCTGAAACAGAACAAACACACACATATTATTAGCTGTATCTTTTCCTCAGCATACCTAAAATCACCCAGGCTTAGTTGGGTAATTGGCGTGGAATTTGAGTGCAAATTTAAGAGCACGGAGATCTGTTGCTACCACCCATTCTGCCTCCACTAGAGGCAACCCCTTCCACAGGACTAAGTATTGCAATTTCCCTTTGCGGATTTGGGAGTCCAGGATCTCCTTAACTTCAAAATGCTTTCCCCCTTTTACCCATATGGGAGAAGGGGGTGGTTCGGCATCTGGTCACAGAGGCGAACTACGGAAGGGTTTCAGTAGACCAGGGGTCCCCAATCCCCGGTCCGTGACCGGTACCAGGCTGCGGCATGCCAGCAACCGGGCCACACAAACAAGCAAAGCCCCATCTGCGGGATGCAGGCAGCACACAAAACCTCGCCCCCTCCGGTCCGCAGAAAAATCTGCACATAACTGGTCCCTGGTGCCCAAAAGGTTGGGGACCTCTGCAGTAGACTACAATGAAACACTGGGTGGACACGTCTAAGGTTCTTTGGCAGCTTTAATTCTATGTTCACCGGATTTATGATCTGGGTGATGGGGAAGGGTCCTATATACTTGGGACCTAGCTTCTTGCAGGGTTGCCCTAGCTGCAGGAACTTGGTAGACAGATACACTTTATCTCCTATCTTAAACTCCTTTTGGGCCACCCTCTCCCTGTCAGCTTGTCTCTTCTGTGTTTCTCTTGCTGCTTCTAACGCCTTATGAACCATGGGCCAGGTACCTTGTAGAGTGTTGATTCATTAGGACAGTGATGCATTTGAAGAGGTCTGCTTAGGGAGGACTGGCATGGGCACGAAATCTGCACCAGTAGCTACTTGGAAAGGGGTAAACCGGTGCAGAGTTATTGTATGCTACTTCAGCAAAAGGTAGACACTTGGCCCAATTGTCTTGCTGGTAGTTCACATAGCATCAGAGGTACTGCTCTCATATGGCATTCATGCATTCACAAGCTCCATTTGTTTGTGGATGATGGGCAGAGCTAAGACTTTGGGAGGAGGCTAACAGATTCAGGAATTTACACCAAAACTTTGAAATGACTTGTATTCCCCGATCTGTTATTATGCACTTGGGAGCACCATGCAGCCAGTACACGTGTTGCACGTACAGCTTAGCCAGTGACTGGGCAGAGGGGATCTTGGGGCAAGCCACAATAGAATAGAATAGAATAGAATAGAATAGAATAGAATAGAATAGAATAGAATAGAATAGAATAGAATAGAATAGAATAGAATAGAATAGAATAGAATAGAATAGAATAGAATAGAATAGAATAATAACTTTATTGTCACTTTGAATGTACACTAATCAGCATACATTAAAATGAAATTTCATTGCATTCAGCTCTCAAAGGGTCACCACCTCTGATATGCACTACATAAATATGACAAAAATAAATAAATACAGAATTAATGCATATACCCACATATATTATATGACACAGAGAAACAACAGTCTAGTTTGGGTTATGTATACATGTGCATGGCGAGAAAAATGAATCTTGCAAGTTTACCAGACGGATGGCATAGGGAACAAGGCTATTACAGAATCAGGTAGTCCTGCTAGAAATACTTCGAAACCTCGTCCCAGAGGGGAGCAACAGAAACAGACCGTAAAGTGGATGTGTGGGGTCTCTAACAATGCTTTGAGCTCTAACAACATAGCACTTATAAGCAGCATCCTGAATACCAGGGAGCGAGCTTCCTATGATGTTCTCGGCTGTCCTTACCATTCTCTGTATGGGCTTTCTATCTGAGGCACTGCTGCCACCAAACAAGACAGTGATGCAGTTTGTTAAAATGCTTTCAATCGTGCCTCTGTAAAAAGTGGCCAGGACAGAAGGAGAAAGATGTGCTCTCCTCATCTGATGCAGGAAATGCAGATGCTGGTTTGCACGCTTCACTAAGGATGACGTGTAGGGAGACCAATTCAGGTTGTTAGTTATCTGCACCCCCAGATACTTAATACTTAAAATGGGCTTGTTTGGAGAAAAGGTTCATAACAACCCAGATCACGGTACTCCCAGATCTCCGGCAACTCCAGAATAAAGTCCATTGATATTTCCTTCCAGGGGGCTGAGGGGCTGGCCATGGTTTGCAGCAGCCCTGGTGGTCTTTCAGGTAGCCTTTTCGCCAACACACACACTGGGCAGCTGGCTACATAAGTCTCTATGTCCTTCTTCATGCACTGCCACCAAAACTGTCATTTTACTAGGTGGAGAGTTTTCACAAATCCAAAGTGCCCTGCCACTTTGATATCATGGCTGCCTGTAGTACCAGGGTCCGCTGGCTTGCTGGAATATACAACTTGGCACCCATCCATGCCAATCCATCTCTCATCGAGAGCTCATCCCTATGTTTCTGGAGCCATTCATCTTCCGCTAAAGCCCCTCTTAGAGTTTGTGCTAGGTCTTCAGATACTGGTATTGGTGAGGCTCGCTGCTGTCTCGTGAGGGCTGGTGCAGCTACTTGCTTGGAGGGGACGATGGAATTGACGACTTCTTCTCTGACACTCTTGTACTGTGGCATCCTGGAGAGGGTGTCTGCAAGGAAGTTCTTTCCCCTGGGCAGACAGCAAAGCGTGAAGTCAAACCGATTGAAGTACTGAGCCCATCAAACTTGCTTGGCAGATAGCTTTCAGGGGTGTGTAAGCCTCCAGTGCCTGGAGGCTATTAGGGGCTGGATGGGGAGCAACGGGTTGAAACTGAATCCTGGCAAGACTGAGTGGCTCTGGGTTTGGGGTTCTTTGGCCCATGGAGAATTGCCACTTTGGTCTTGGATGGGGTGGCACTGCCCCAAACAGACCCTGTGCGTAATCTGGGGGTTCCCCTGAACTCGTGACTCCTGCTCGAAGAGCAGGTGGCAGTCATGGCCAGGAGGGCCTTTGCGCAACTGTGAGTTATGCACCAGTTATGCCCTTTCCTGGACCAACAATCACTACTCATGGTCACTCATGCCCTAGTCACCTCCTATCTCCCAGCCCACATGGTTTTGTGCAGACCTCGGTGTGCACATGTGTCACCTCTCCTGTGGGAGCAGCATTGGTTGCCGATTTGCTTCCGGGTGCAATTCAACGTGCTGGTTGTTACCTTTAAAGCCCTTCATGGCTTGGGACCAGGTTATCTGAGGGACCGTCTCTTGCCGGTCACATCCACCTGACCCACTAGAGCGGGGAGGCAAGGAATGTTGCATGTCCTGTCCCCTAAGGAGGTACATCTGACGGGACCCAGAAGAAGGGCCTTCTCCGTGGTGGCTCCCTCCCTCTGGAACATCATCCCTTCGGAAATTAGACTGTCCCCACTCTGACACTCTTTTGGAAGGCCCTGAAGACGTGGTTCTGCCAGCAGGCCTGGGGAACCCAAAGCGGGATGGAGCCCATAAATGGCTGGTATGAGTGTGTGTTGTTGCCGGGGTGTGGGGGTGGGTGGGTTATTTTATTATGGTTATTTTTTATTATTTTTACTTCTTTTATATTGTTTTTAATCTCCTGTAAGCCGCCTTGAGTCGCCATGAGCGAGTAAGCGGCAATATAATTTCAATAAATAAATAAATAAATAAATAAATCCTTCCTGATTCTCAATTGGTAGTATGCCTCTCTCAAGTCCAATTTTGTAAATATCCTCCCCTTCGTGATGTGTCCCAACATGTCCTTCATCAAGAGGAGGTGGTACACATTCTCTATGCAAATACCGTTTAGCCTGTGATAGTCTATGCACAACCTAAGGGACCGATCTTTCTTTTCTTTGAAGAGTACGGGGGCCACCATTCGTGACTTCTCCAGCTGAATAAAGCCCCTGCCCAGTTTCTTATCCATGAAGGCTCAGAGTTCCTCCATTTCCCTGGGCATCATTGAATACAACTTTGGGTTTGGCAGTTTGGCCCCAGGCACAATTTCAATAGCACAGTCTGTGGTGTGATGGGGTGGGAGCACATTGGATTCCCTCTCGCTGAACACCTCCGCCAAGTCGCAATATTCATTGGGAATCAATGGTTCCGAGACCTCTTCCCCCCTAAGTTTATTGGGGGTGTTCACTTTCGCTTACTCAATTGCAGGCTCGTGGTGCCTCTTTAACACTTCCACTATTACCTCTTGGGTGGTTACTTTCCTCCACATCTGCCATCCATTTCTGTCCCAATTAATGGAGGGGTTCCACTTTCTCCACCACGCTAAGCCTAAGACCATAGCCTGGTTATAGCAGAGGCTACAATGAATTGAATGGTTTCAACATGAGTCCCCACCTTTAATTCCACGGACTGTCAGACAGGTAGCCGGCGTTCCGCCCACTATTGACCCATCTAGAAGGGAAAAGGCTATGGGGTTTTTCAACTTCCTCAGCCTCATCTCTAGCTTTTCCACCACTTGGGGGCTGACTAGGCACCTAGTACACCCCGAGTCCAATAGGGCCATTAAAATTCCTTTAATGCCCGAAGAAGCCACAGTGATCTTGAAACTAGCAGTCATGGGGATGATGGGGCCACTTACCATTGGGTCGTCTTCTCCCTCACTGTCGCTCTCGTACATGACATGGCCTGTTTTGCTGGGGTTGGAGATCGATCAGCTCCGGAGCATCCTGATCATGCAGCGACACCAGCCATTCCGAGGCACCCTACTCCAGATTGGCAACGATGGCATGGACCCGGGCCACGTTCTCTGGGTACATCACTCCGTATTGCTCCATGTGGTGCCAAGCCTGAGCCAAGAAGTGGGCTAGTCAGTTCACCCATTGAAGCAAGCCACGAAGGGGAGGGTGGCTGGCGCTCCTCACGGACCAGGTGCAATTCCTGGGGCAGGGCCCTGGTGGCTGCTGCTGGTGCTGGGACCACTGGCTGGAGAGGAGGAGAGTCACCGCAGGGGAGGTGGTGGTCCCCGACTCTTGGGTAACGTCCCCCGGCATCGCCACTGCACGAACCTACATCCCTCTGAATTTCTCTCTTAACTGCTCCATAGTCGGGCTTGGGGTGATGAACGGAAGTTTCCACTTGGTGGGGTCATCCCATTTGGCCGCTCACCGAGTCTTCCATCGGCTCCCTTACACCACGCTGACACCTGGGGTGGGGAAGGAACTTCTCGGCTTCTGCCAATTTCCCCACCCCCAACCACCGGGTTTTCAGCCCCTGGGATGAAGCATCTCTTGGCTGTTCTTTAACCACCATGGGTTGTTGTTCTGGCTTCTAGGTCTTTGTTTTCAGCCAGCAGTTTGGGCACCTGCTCCATCCTGGGATCATGCTGGTGCTTCCCGAGCCAGACTTTCTCCCAGCCTTTTCTTCTCCTCTAAGACTCTGTCTGTAGTCGACATCATTGCTCAAACCTCCTGGTGGGGTCCAGGCAGGTTATTGCTGTGAGAATTGGCTTAATGTCAATTGTCTCACTCACTGCATACAGCAAATAAAGACTCCTGGGACATTTTTTGTTGCCAAGAGTACAATTTACTGAGCTGACATGGATATGGAAGTAGCGAAGCCAATTGTAACGTTTTTGTGTGCAAATAGCATAGTTAAATGTTCCCCTTTTCCCTGGCCCTACCATTGTCACTTTATTCCGTCCAATTATGTTCAGTTTGTTTGGGGAACAGACTCTGGTAGACTTTCCCAGCAGGTGACCTTGGAACACTGGTATGTCTCGCCGCCAAGTCAGTGCTCTTGCATTCCATTACCCCCTCCCTTACATTCCAACCCATTCCCTCCCCCATTGCTTCTTGTCTGGCTGTGGGCAGGGTTTGTGAAATGAGCCATGACACACCAGTTTTAGGTATGGTAGCTTCGGCCTAGTCTCACAGTACAATGTGCGAGTGCGGCTACTGTGCACTGTGAAAAGATAACAAAAGGCAAATACTTAGCTGAATAAGAAAGGAGCTAGACCAGCACATCAATAAATAGACTGGCCAATAAATAATACACACAGGAACTATATTACTTCCAACAGCTCCAGCCAAAATTCTGGTAAAGAACTGAACAAACACGTTGTAAAGGGTTTGGACTTAGTCCCACTTGTTCCAGAAGGTAAGAGTAAAACTAAAGGGTTGAAAGTTCAAGGATGTAGATACATATTAGTCATTAGAAAAAACTTCTTGATAGTACAACTTACTGTAACAACAGATCCTACCTCCCCAATTCCTCCCCCGCCCTCCCCTCGTATACTTAGATTTTAATCTTTGGTTTTAATTGATTTATGTTTTAATGTAGATATATTTTTATGACTATAAGCTGCCCAGAGTTACCTTATGGTAAGATGGGTGGCCAAATAAATAAATTCCAAATGGGCATACCCCTGCTTGGAGTGGATCCCCTTTTATACAATTTTGAAAAGCATACATTGCCATGAACCAATCATGGAAGCACACATCATTATAAATGAATCATTAAGAGCAACATCATGCATACATCTTCAGTAGTCATAGTAACATAGTTCAGCTAAAGGCTAGAAGGCTAAGACTTTTAGCAATAGCAATAGCACTTAGATTTACATATTGCTCCATAGTGCTTTACAACACTCTCTGAGTGTTTTACAAATGTCAGTATATGCCCTGAGCAATCTGGGTCCTCATTTTACCGACCTCGGAAGGATGGAAGCCTGAGTCAACCTTGAGCCAGTCAGGTCATGTCACTTTTAGAAGAAAACAGCAACCAAGAGCAAAGCCCCTACTGTCTACCCTAGCCCACTCTGATGAAGTCCCTCTGGAACTGAACAATTGTTTTCATAGCGTCCCCCTGGAAGAAAATATGCAGACACCTATAAAAGAGCAGTCATCAATAGTTTCTAAAAAAGAGGCATAACCCAGCATTCCTATGATAGAAAGAAAGTATCCCAGACTTCCTTAGAGAAAGGCGAGTATTGGTGATAGGAGATTCAATTCTTAGGGCAGGGGTAGGCAACCCAAAACACTCAAAGAGCCACTTGGACCTGTTTCCCACCAAAAACAAAACACTGGGAGCCGCAAAACTCTTTTGATATCTAAAATGAAGATAACACTGCATATATCCTTTTTTACCTTTATTATAGGTATATATGTATATATATATATATATATATATATTATATATATATTATATATATATATATAATATATATATATATATATATAATATATATATATATATATAGATATGGTCTTTGGTAATTCGGGTTTTTCTCCGTGTAAAATTGAAAGTGTCTTGCAACGTTTCGACGAAGTCCCATTCGTCATCTTCAGGCTGGTGTCCTTCGGCTTCGTGCTTCTAGGAGCAATGTGTGATCGCAGCTGTTTCTTCCTTTTAACTGCCAGTGGAGGTATGAGCTGATTGGATGGGAGCTTGGCTGTGTTCTGATTGGGTGGAGGTGTGTTCTGATTGGTTAGGGGCTTGGCTGTGCTCTGATTGGATGGGGGCTTGGCTGTGCTCTGATTGATGGGGGCTTGGCTGTGCTCTGATTGGATGGGGGTGTGCTCTGCTTGGGTGGGGGCCCTGTTGTGCTAGGATTAGTCTGAGTTGCAGGGGATTTGAGATGGAGAGCTGCATTGCTGTAGTTTGGCTTCGCGTTCGTGGTCGTGCCACATCTTCAAGGTGGGTGTCAGTTTGCTTCACGTATGGAATGGAGGGGTTTAAAATGGCCAATGATGCAGCTGTGGTCTGGTTTCTGGTCCGCGGTCGTGCCTCATCATCGTGCGGTTTTGAGTCTGCTTTTTGCGTGGATGTGTGGTGGTGACATCATGTGTGGTCTTCGTGAGTGTGGGTCCAGTGTCGCTCCTTGTGCTAGGATTCGTCTGTCAATGTCACCACCACACATCCACGCAAAAGCAGACTCAAACCCGCACCGATGATGAGGCACGACCGCGGACCAGAAACCAACCACAGCTGCATCATTGGCCATTTTAACCCCTCCATTCCATACGTGAAGCAAACCGACACCCACCTTGAAGATGTGGCACGACCACGAACGCGAAGCCAAACTACAGCAATGCAGCTCTCCATCTCAAATTCCCCTGCAACTCAGACTAATCCTAGCACAACAGGGCCCCCACCCAAGCAGAGCACACCCACATCCAATCAGAGCACAGCCAAGCCCCCATCCAATCAGCTCATACCTCCACTGGCAGTTAAAAGGAAGAAACAGCTGCGATCACACATTGCTCCTAGAAGCACGAAGCCGAAGACACCAGCCTGAAGATGACGAATGGGACTTCGCCGAAACGTTGCCAAGACACTTTCAATTTTACACGGGAGAAAACCCGAATTACCAAAGACCTACATACAAACACCCGTGAAAACCTCAGAAAACATATATATATATATATATATATATATATATATATATGTGTGTGTGTGTGTGTGTGTTTTCTGAGGTTTTCACGGGTGTTTGTATGTAGGTCTTTGGTAATTCAGGTTTTCTCCCGCGTAAAATCACCCTCACCACCCTCACCAGACCAATCACCCTCACCAGACTCAAACCCAAACCCATCCCATAGATGAAATGCAACCATCATCCAGAATCCACACCACGGCGACATCACCAACTGCTGCACCCCCCGCCGAGCCCCACACAAAGCAAACTGACACACGCCATAAACACATGGCCAGACCGCAAACTCGGAGCCAAACCAAAGCCCGTGATGCTACATCACAGCCATCTACTCAGGACATTGACCTTGAGTTCACACACAGCTGCAATTCACCAATGTTGGTGAATGTGATTTATGACAGCCTTTCTGGGGTGGGAATTACAACTTGTTATTTTGTATCTGGGGGGAGGGAACTTCAGCCTTGGGTTCAACTATGTAAGTGTTGTTTGTTTCCTGAATAAAATGTTCTTTAAGGAAGAAATCTTTGCCTTGAAGTTCTTTTAATTGGTTTCATCTATTGGAACCATGACAAAGGTTTTATGAAGTGGTACTAATTCTTCACGATTTTGATTCTATGCCTATACAACCAAGGGTTGTATTAGCTCTTTTGGCTGCTGCTGCACACTGCTGGCTCATATTAAAGTGATTATCCACTAGGACTCCAAGGTCCCTCTCACAGTTACTGTTTTTGAGCCAGGTTTTGCCTATCTGTATTTGTACCTTTGGTTTTTCCTGCCTAAGTGTAAAACCTTGCTTTTCTCCACATTACATTTCATTTTGTTGGATAGGGCCCATTGTTCAAGTCTGTCAAGATCATTTTGGATCCTGAGCTTGTTTTCTGGGGTGTTGGCTATTCCTACTAGCTTAGTGTCATCTGCAAATTTGATGAGTTCCCCTTCTATTTCCTCATCTAAGTCATTTATGAAGATATTGAAGAGTACTGGGCCCAAGACAGAACCTTGTGGTACCTCACTGCTTACTTCCCTCCATGTAGATGTAGTACCATTAAGAACTAGTCATTGAGTATGGTTTGTCAGCCAGTTACAAATCCATCTGGTGGTGATGTTGTCTATCCCACATTTTTCTAGCTTACCAAGAAGTAGGTTGTGGTCTACTTTGTCGAATGCCTTACTGAAATCTAAGTATACTATGTCCACAGCATTTCGCTGGTCTACTAATTTAGTCACTCTATCAAAGAATGAAATTTGGCATGATCTGTTTTTAACAAACCCATGGTGGCTTCTAGTTATAACTTTGTTTCTAGATGTTCGCAGATCTGTTTTTTATTATTTTTTCCAGTATCTTCCCAGGTATTGATGTTAGGCTAAATGGTCTGTAGTTTCCTGGGTCTGGTTTTTCCCCCCCTTTTTTGAATATGGGAACCACATTCAGCGCTTTTCCAATCCTCAGGTAGTTTCCAGCTTCCTTATTCTGGCTCTACTACAACCCCCCTCCCCATGATTTTAAAATCATGGAGCTTCAGAAATGATGCTGTTTTAAAAAAAGGAGAAGCAGGCTGCAGCCGAAAAGAGCCTCTTTTAAAGCAGAAAAGGTATACAAAAAAAAACAACTAGTGTCTAAGTAGTAGGAGGCACACTTTATTGTCCATTTTAAAAGTATTTTAAAACAGCTGATTCTTCCACGGTTAATTTGCTTCTTGGTTGCCCCACTCCCAGCTGAGAAGTACATAATACTAAAGTGGAAGTAATATAAAGTAATATAAAGTAATATTAAGTAAATAAGTAAAGTAATATAAAGACATAGCTTTGACAAACTTGAGAACTGAGAAAACTGTTAAGATTTTTCTTTTTGAAAGAAGAAGATTGGGGTAAAGTTTAAGAAACATTAAAGCTGAAATAATTTTTCATTTTTAGTGCTGGAAAATGGATATCTAAGGACATCTAGTGGTGGAATAAAGGTACAGCACCAAATTTGTTGTGTCTAGAGTGGACTTGGCACAAAGCCCAGACATAGATAGCTACTTAGCCTCTTTGATGTTCAGTGAAGCTCTTAGTTCAACAGAGAGCAGCTGGCAATGGAGAAAAACATTCTGGGCTATTCTCTGCATGGTGGGAGTTACAACTGTTTTGAAATTTGCTGACCCTCTTGGATTACAAACATCGACTGAACTTTAACTTTTGACTTTTTGCCTTTTGGTTACTTTTGCTTAGGGGAGACCTCTGGACTGATCGTAGGGTGGTTGCACATTTTGGATTACAAACATCGGTTGACTGATAATTTTTGGATTCCTGGACAGAAGAACTGTTACAAAACACTGCTTTTGGGGTGGAACTTATTGGACTATAAAGGCTATATACAAAGACTATACAAAGACTATAAGAACTATATGAGATGATTTTAAATTTAAATTTAAGTAGTATATTGTTGTATTGACTATAAGATTGGTTGTGTTAGATAAGGCCAGCACTTGGGGAATATAATAGAGGGTGGAAACAAAAATGAGTGCTCCACACCTAGCTAAAAGTGGTAGAAAACCATCCCCAATATCTACCTCCGAAACCCCCAGCCTGGTATATCAGAGAGAAAAAGCTAACAACTTTCAGAAGGAAATGCAATCTATACTGCAATTAATTCAAGAGGCAATTGTTTCACACAAAGAAGATTCAAGAAGAAACTATGATGAGACTAAAGGCAATTCTGGATAAGATAAATGAGCAAGTTTTTAACTTAAACTCACAATTAGAAAACCTTCAGAAAACGACTATAAAGAATGAACAAGGAACTCAGAAAATAGAAGACAAATCAGAGGAAACTGATCCAAAGACGGAGGATATAAAGGAAGAAAATCACAGACTGGTGCAAAGAAAAACTTGGAAGACTCAGTGACAATACTGGAAATGGAAAAGGCATTCCATCCCTTAAGATTTCAGAATATACTTGAAGATAAGGAAGACGACTTTACAGAACAGATTATAGAGCTTTTAGGAGAAACGTTAGAAATTGGGAAACAAGAAATGAAAAGAGAAGCTGAGGGAGAAGAAAAGTTGGGAGTTTTTCAATGAATATAAATGGGTTGAACTCCCCCTCAGAAATATCTTACCTAAATGGTTTTTCCTATTTCAAATAGTACCCATAAAAACAGAAAAAATTCTTTGACGATCTAAATATACTGATTTGGAAATTTATCTGGCAAAGGAAGAAAGCTAGAGTTAGATTAAAGAAAATAGAGGACTTGACCTACCGGATGGGGCCTTATACTATCAAACATGGGTTTGAATATGGCTAAAAGAAATAGATAATCCTTAGACACTAAAAGATTCGTATACTTAGAAAGATATGATTTATAATTAGGATGGCACACTTTTCTATGGTATGGGAAATATGAAAATATCAGCATGGCTCTTAACAAGGGAAGCTTTTATTCACGCAATCTTAATCAATTTTGAGAAAATTGTAACCTATAAAGACATTTTGAATACTGAAGGGAAACCAAAATTGAAATAAGAGTTGGAAGAACAGGGCATTGGTTCAATAAGGTGGCCTCAATTGCAAATATAATTGAGATATGAGTTGGATAGAAAAGATGTTATAAACTGGAACTATTTTTATTAGGTATTGTCAAGCCTCTGTGGACTCGACACTGACGGGAGGGGGACAAGGACGGCGCCTGGGGGTGTCCGGATACGGCGGCGGAGGCCAGCGACAGGACCAACGGTGACAGCCTTTCCCTCTCCTGTTACCTGGACTGTCGAAGGGCAGAGCGTGGCGGCGTGGTCGTCGGCTCCGCGGTCGTCCCGCCGAACAGCTGACCGGCTCCACGGCCGGCCCGCCGAACAGCTGTTCAGCGCAGGGAAGCACCAGGATGCCAGACATCTGCAGCGCGGCCCAACGAGCAGCTGGGCGGTGCAGGGAAGCTACATGGGGCCGGGAGCCTGCAGTGCATCCTGCCTGGCTACTCTTATCAACTCACACACCGGATGCTGGTTAGGTGGGTGGGGGGTGGGGCCCAGTTGGGAAACGCATATGTAAGGCGCTGGGAGGCGATTGCTCCCAGCGCTTTGTTTGCTGTTTCTGTGACTAAATGCATGCCAGAACGTTCCGTGATTAAAACCAGCCACCTGTGACTTGTTTCTTGTTGGAGCCAGGGGTGTGGTAAGGACTTCTGACAGGTATATTAGAAAAATATGATGAAGTATATATTAAATGTTGCATGTATTAATAGCAGTAAGAATTTTATTTGCTTAGTGCTGGAAAAATGAACAAACATAGTCCAGGTAGTCACCAGTAGTCTACAATGACTGGAAGGCACACACATATAATCACAGTGGACTTCCTCCATGTAAGGCCAGCATAAATTTGAATCATCCAGTCATAAATATCTGAACAGTAATTCTGTCTGTCAAATGTAGTCACATGTATGCCATTCTGGGTTTCTTAAAAGAATGTCCTTTTGGAAAACAAATGTTCATCAAGATGGTATTCAAACCTCAAGTCTATGTTAACTTGATATGCAGCAATGTTGATGAAAGCCATTTCCAACTCTCTACTAAACTACTGTTGAACAGAAATTATCCTCAATAGCCATATACATAGGAAAGGAATAGTTAACTAGGAACAAACTCAGAGAATTTTATTTGCTTAGTGCTGGAAAAATGAACAAACATTACCTGAAGAAGATAGGATCAAGAAAACACTGGTGTCATGGTTCCGACTAATGAAACACTTCAAAGAACTTCCAGGCATTGTTTATCCTAAATAGTCTTTATTTTGTGTAACAGAGTGTCGGCACGGCATGGATGGATGCCAAGATCTGAATTTCCCTTCCTTGCACATAACATTCCAGCCTATTCCCCTCCCCTATTTTGCAGTCATAAATCACGTTTTCCAATCAGCCCGAAGGGCAAAGGTTCACTTCCGTTCTGTAGCCCGCACATTCCTTATCTTTCTCCTCCCCTCCCAGCATCATCTAAATTAACTCTAAAAATACCAGACAGTTCTGCATATTTTGTCAAAGCAATAATATCCAATATTAGCAGCGTTGACAACTGGACTGTGTAGAAATGGACAGATCGATATTGAAGGATAAAGAAAAAGAAGACATAGAATAATTTCAAATATGGGATGTAGTTTATCACTGGCCGGAAAAAAGGGGTAGAGATTAGGAATTCAATATGTATTAAGTAAAAAATGGACACAGACAACACGTTGTTTACTAAGCACTTATGATTTGTAAAAATAGAAAATTAATAAAATATTATATAAAAAAAGAAAAGGTAGAGATGCCTTCGGGTAGCCGTGTCCTACTGGAAGTCCCAGAAACAAAGCAAACTACTGTATGAAGGGAGTTCATTTTGAAAGTAAAAATCTGAAGCTTAAATTGTGCCTTGAAGCAAAGAGTTGGGGAAGAAATTGAAATAGCCTTCAAACCCTTTATGTTGATGAAATTACAATATCAGTAACTGATTTTGAAAGTGCCATTTCAAGAGGCAATAATCTGAGTGGCAGAAATATTTTTATGACAAGTAACAAAAACATGGGATTTATTGTTGAACAACTCCCAGAAGGCCTCACCATTTATCATTAATCACTGCTGCGACTGTAGGTCAGTAACATCTAGAACAGCACAACTTGCCCATCCTTAGCCCCTAAGTTGGTGGTGAATTGTTAACACAGAATTGGACCAAGGCCAGTTCTTTTCTCAGTAGATAGCAATGGCACTTAGCACTTAGACTTATATACCACTTCATAGTGCTTTTATAGCACTCTCTAAGCAGTTTTACAGAGTCAGCATATTCTAGATCCTAGTTAGGGTTACCAGACATCCAGCAAAAGGAGGACATGTCCTCCTTTTTGTCCTCATGTGCTCCATCCGGCAAGCATAGCCTTGAAATCAAATATTGTCAGCTTTTTGAATGTCTTGTTCTTGTTTTGGGCAGTTTTTACAACAGTAGTTGTTCAAACCTTTGTGTATTGCGACCTTGTAAATTGTCTGCTTTTCTCCCCTCATTCATCAGACTTGACAGCCTAAATTTATGTTGTTTAATTTATTTCCTGATTCCAACAATTGGCTTTAATCTAGTCCCTTCAAACCTATGATCACTGTAGTCTCTAGATCATACTCATTTTTGTTGCGGATGCCAAGAAACTTAAATAGCATGTCCTTCTTTCCAATTGTCTTTGTTCTCCTTTGCCTGTTCAGATACCTATTAAAGTAGTTGGGTGCAATAGTTAAGGTACTAGGCTAGAAGCCAGGAAATTGTGAGTTCTAGTCCTGATTTAGGTATGAAGCCAGCTGGGTGACCTTGGCCAGTCACTCTCTCTCAGCCCTGGGAAGGGCTCAACAGCAAACCATTTCCAAAAAACCTTGCCAAGAAAACTGCAGGAACTAGTCCAGGTAGTCGTCAGTAGTCTACAATGACTGGAAGGCACACACATATAATCACAGTGGACTTCCTCCATGTAAGGCCAGCATAAATTTGAATCATCCAGTCATAAATATCTGAACAGTAATTCTGTCTCAGTCAAATGTAGTCACATGTATGCCATTCTGGGTTTCTTAAAAGAATGTCCTTTTGGAAAACAAATGTTCATCAAGATGGTATTCAAACCTCAAGTCTATGTTAACTTGATATGCAGCAATGTTGATGAAAGCCATTTCCAACTCTCTACTAAACTACTGTTGAACAGAAATTATCCTCAATAGCCATATACATAGGAAAGGAATAGTTAACTAGGGACAAACTCAGAGGGATGGGGAGAAAAGTCAGGCCAAACAACAACAAATAAAACAAGAGTTTTATTTTTGTACTTTATTATCCAAAAGGGGAAAAAAAGTGAAGTTGATGCAAATAGCACAAAGTTATAAGGAAACCAAGTGATCTTTAGCTTTCCATGTCCCATTTATCAATATAAATTAAAAATATTTTTGGAATGTTAATGTTTTTTTAAAATTCTACCAAAAAACCATTAAATATTAGGAAAAATGATTCATTTTTCCACAAGAACCTCCATCTGGGGTATCCCATTTGTCAACAGTGCAAAAATGAACTGAGTTCTACCTTCTTACAGTACAAACTTCTCTCCTTTCCCCTTTCCCCTTTTTCTTTAACAAAGATATCAGCACTATAAGAATTTTACTTTAAAGAACAAGATTTTTCTTTTTAATTTTACTTAAAAACACATCTACTAAAATGCAACAAAACTGGTACATTCAGCAATATCAAACCAAATTTCTCAGTTTAAAGGAGACAGAATGAGGCAAAGAGAAAGAAGAGAGGATTACAGGATTGGAAACCAGGAACTTCAGAAAAAAACGTTGATATAACACTTGGAATATGCTTGGAATACTGCATCCAGTATTCCACACTTGGAATACTGCATCCAGTTTTGGTCACCACGATGTAAAAAAGATGTTGAGACTCTAGAAAGAGTACAGAGAAGAGCAACAAAGATGATTAGGGGACTGGAGGCTAAAACATATAAGGAACGGTTGCTGGAATTGGGTATGTCTAGTCTAATGAAGAGAAGGACTAGGGGTGACATGATAGCAGTGTTCCAATATCTCAGGGGTTGCCACAAAGAAGAGGGAATCAAGCTATTCTCCAAAACACCTGAGGGCAGGACAAGAAGCAATGGATGGAAACTAATCAAACAGAGAAGCAACCTAGAACTAAGGAGAAATTTCCTGACAGTTAGAACAATTAATGAGTGGAACAACCTGCCTCCAGAAGTTGTGAATGCTCCAACACTGGAGGTTTTTAAGAAGAGACTGGACAACCATTTGTCTGAAATGGTATAGGGTTTCCTGCCTGAGCAGGGGGTTGGACTAGAAGACCTCCAAGGTCCCTTCCAACTTATTATTATTATTATTATTATTATTATTATTATTATTATTATTATTATTATTATTATTATTATTATTATTATTATTATTATTATTATTATTATTATTATTAAGGCAGGACATAAAACAAGACAGGACATAAAACAAGACATGAGTCTTAAATGCGTGTATTAGAAGAAAAAAAAAGGAAGTGAAAAATGTCAAACCACAAGTTCATCTGTCGGTCACATATGAGTGTCAAGCTTGAGGCTCTGTTGCAAGTAACCACATATGTCTCGTTTCTATGTCTCGCTCTTGCTGGTAGCTAACCACAAACGAACTGCAGGAAAAGCTTAGGAAACTTAAATGCTTTGGCAAGATACCTGTAACGTCGATCCATGAGAGGGGGACAAGATATTTCGCTATTCTAGCATAGCAACAGGGGGCTGTCATTCAAGTAACCAATCAATGCTAACAAGTTACATTTCCGTGTTTTGCTGTTTCTGAAGAGTATATATGTACTTGTTGTTCCATGAGAAGGTGTTCAGAGGTTGTTATGATTTTTGCTCTGAACCTTTGCGCAAATAAACCAACTTCTTTTGATTCCGTGGTCTGAGTCCTGTGGTTTTCTGCAACATTTTTCTGGCGACCCAAGATGGGACTTGGAGCAATATTTTGCTGAGGACGGCATGGACCGACCGGTGCCCAAGCGGGGCCGTCACGCTAAACCTTCAGCCGGCACGGATGATTTCTCCAGAAGGAGGCGGACGGCACCACAGGGGTATTCGGTGGACAACCGACCGATCCAAGAACCTGAACGGAATCAAAACAAGTCACGAAACAAAGCTGGTTGGAAAAGAAGACGCCTGCAGGCAAGTATTGTGGAATTGTAGACCCACTCGTTTTGAGAGTGGAAGAGGGGGCCTGATCACCCCCCTGGGTCCGGGATCGGTGCATCCTAAAGAGACCCAAGAGTTGTTGTGTGGGTGGTTAAGCCATTGCAGTTCCTGTTGGTGACCGTTGGAACGTCCGGCATCACAGGTCAGTGGCAGTGTTTTAGAAAATGGGTGGTGGAGGAAGTGTCCCTTGGACACCTCTTCAGTGTATGTTGAGGAATTTTAAGAAAGGTTTTAGTGGAGATTATGGAGACCCCAAGGCCAATCTAGGAGACTTAAAGAAATTCTGTGAAAATGAATGGCCAATGTTCAATGTAGGATGGAAGGCTGAAGGTAGTTTTAATCTAGACATAATCTCAAAAGTCCACCAAATTGTTACTGACCCAGATCATGGTCACCCAGATCAATACCAATATATTGACCAGTGGCAAGTAGTAGTAAAACAGAATCCTGAATGGCTTCGCAAATGCAGAGTGGAACCCATGCAGGTCTGCGTGGCCAGAATGAATAGAAATCCCAGATCTCAGGTCACGAAGAGTCAGACTGAAGCCAAACCTGTCTTAAAGACTGAACCCTATGAAGAAGATAATCCTCCTCCATACGCCCCTGTGCATCGTCCTATGGCCCAAGGCATGCAACTAATTCCCAATTCAACCGGCAAATGTTGATGATGGCAATATTCAAGTTCAGGGGGCAGGAGTGCAAGGAATTCAAAGGAAAGTGCCCCTGATGTTAAAAAGAAACTTCAGAAACAAGAAGGGGCATTGGGCATGACTATGAGTCAATTGATGGAAATTGCACGTAAAGTTTATGTGAATAGAGAGAAGGTGGAAGAGAAGAAGAAAGAAGGTAAAATGCAACGTAAGGCTGAATTGCTGGCAGCTGCATTGTCAGGCAATTCCAGAACCCTAGGAAGGAATCAGTGTGTTTTGTGTAAAGAAGAGGGACATTGGCAACATGAATGTCCTAAAAGGTTTGAACTTGGAAGAATAGAACAGGGACGTGGACATTTAACTCAAGAAATCAAAATATATGATTTCCAGGGAGAAGGAAGAGGAAAAATGTTTCGTTCATATGGATTCCAAGGAAGAGGTCGAGGCCAATTTCAAGAACAAGTGGAGGCCATAGGTTTGGCCGCAGCTGAACAATGGCCTGAGGACTGAAAGGGACCGGGTTTAAGTCAAGCCCCCCCCCGAACCCTTGGTCCGAATGAAGATAGGGGGCAATAATATGACCTTTTTAGTAGATACGGGGGCATCTAGATCTGTAGTTACTAAGTTATTGGCTCCCTTCTCTGCTGATGTCATAAATGTACAGGGAGTTGATGGCTCAGTAAATTGTCACCCTTTTCTAAAGCCCCTGAGATGTTCCCTAAATGGAAGGGACATTGAACACCAATTCCTATATATGCCTGAGTGTCCCATTCCCTTATTGGGTCAAGACATGTTATGTAAAATGGGGGCAACTTTGTCATTTGAAAAAGACGAAATGGCACTAGTAATGAAGCATCCTCCAGATGAGATGTGGCGAATAATGGTGGCCCAAGAGGTTCAAGTCCTCGATACTTGGCAGGAGTTTGATGTGCACCAGTTATGGGCAGAAGATAATCCGCCAGGACATGCAGGTCACCATACACCACTAGTCATTCAAGTGAAGCCTCTGGCAGTGCCTATTCGTCTCCGGCAGAGAAATTATCCTCGCCCCATTACACAAGCAATTCAAGATCATATTACCAAATACTTAAAGGCAGGCATTTTAACAACTATTCAATCTCCTTGGAACACCCCAATCTTACCCATCCCAAAGCTTGATGGCTCATTTCGACCAGTCCAAGATTTGCGTATTGTCAATAATGCTACAGTTACTGTACATGCTGTAGTGCCTAACCCATATACCCTCCTGAGCTTGATTCCAGCATCAGCTGTCTGGTTCTCTGTGGTAGATTTGAAAGACGCTTTCTTTATGATCCCGATACATAAGGACAGTCAGAAGCTGTTTGCTTTTGAGTAGGAAGACCCAGTAACAGGCCAGAGAAAACAATATGCTTGGACCAGACTTCCTCAGGAATTTAAAAATTCACCTAGTCTTTTTGGCAACGCCTTGGCCTCAGACTTAGAAGACTTCCAGCCAGGCGAGGAAGGAGAAGTACTATTCCAATATGTTGATGATGTGTTAATAACTGGACAGACAAAGGAAACTTGTTGGGACAACACCAACCAAGTACTTCATCTGTTGATGGACAAAGGATACCGTGCCTCAAGGAAGAAAGCCCAATTAGTGAAACCCCAGGTTAAATACTTAGGTTATACTATAAGTCAAGGCCAGAGAGCAATAGAACATGAGAGAAAGGAAGCTTTGTGTTGAATTGCAGAGCCAACTAATAGGAGAGAATTACGGGTTTTTTTAGGAGCAGCAGGATATTGTAGAATATGGATACCGAATTTTGCCCTGCTAGCCAAACCACTGTATGAGTCCACAAAGGGGGGAGAAAGAGAGCCCTTTATTTGGACGCGTGAACAAACACAGGCTTTTGAGGCTTTAAAATTGGCATTATCTCAAGCTCCTGTTATGGGACTTCCTAACCTCGAGAAACCTTTCAATTTGTATGTGGACTAAAAAAAGAATAATATGGCTCTTGGAGTCCTGACTCAAGAAAAGGGAAGTTGGCAACAACCCATAGTTTACTTGTCAAAACAACTTGATGGAGTATCAAGGGGATGGCCACATTGTCTTAAAATTCTGGCAGCCACAGCTCTCCTGATAGAGGAAGCTAATAAATTGACTTTTGGAGAACTAACTACAATCTATACCAGTCATGCAATTCGTGGAGTTTTGGAAACAAAGGGACATTTATGGATAACTAACTCCAGAATTTATAAGTATCAAGCTCTCCTCATTCAAAACCCTCAAGTGACATTGAAGCAGACAAATGGCCTAAACCCAGCCACCCTATTGCCTATACCAGGTCCTAAAGTTGAACATAACTGTATGCAAGTGATAGAAAGTCAATTCTCATGTAGACCTGATTTAACTGATGTGCCACTGAAAACAGTGGACTATAATTGGTTTACTGATGGGTCAAGTTTCATCTCAACAGGAGAACGATATGCAGGCTATGCAGTTGTCTCACTTGATAAAGTTATAGAAAGTGGGCCACTCCCAAAAGGCACAAGTGCTCAAGCAGCAGAACTATGGGCTCTCATACGAGCACTGGAAAGAGCAAGAGATGAAAGTATAAACATTTGGACTGATTCTAAATATGCATTCCTCACATTACATGTACATGCTGCAGTCTATATAGAGAGAGGACTCTTAACAACTGCAGGAAAAGAAATTAAACATCCTCTTCTGATTGAAAGACTTATAACAGCAGTCTTGGGACCAAAGAGGGTAGCTGTCATGCACTGTAAAGGACATCAAAAGGGACAAGATGAAGTAACCCAAGGAAATAGAGCAGCTGATAGAGAAGCAAGGTTATCAGCAACCCGAGACAGCCAAGCTTACCCTGACATGACAGCTTATGTAGCATTGGAAATGCCAAAAGGACTGAGCCCTAGATATTCTAAAGCAGAGGAACTACAGGCAAGTGTAGATTTGCAAGGACACAAGCAGGGAGAGTGGTATGTACTCCCAGATGGAAGGATTTTTGTACCTGAGAATTTAGCCTGGCCAGTGGTAAAGGAAACTCATTCAACTACTCACATGGGAAAGAGTGCATTAGCTGAAGCCCTCCACCGTATTGTGTATATCAATCGTCTTCACTCGCTATGTGCCCATGCAATTGAGAGATGTAACATTTGTGCCCAGGTTAATCCAAGACAAGGACCTATTCTTCCGCCAGGAAGTCAGCCTAAGGGATATTATCCTATGGATTCATTGGTTGTTGATTTTACAGAAATGCCAAAATGTGGACTATATAAAGCAATGTTAGTCCTAGTGTGCAATTATTCAGGATGGCCTGAATGTTTCCCAACCAAGACCAAGCAGGCACGAGAAGTGGCCAGAATCTTGCTCAAGGAGATTATTCCCAGATATGGAGTACCCTCATTCATATCATCAGATAATGGACCTGAGTTTGTACATCAAGTAAATCAGACGCTGGCTAAATCCTTAGGGACCCACTGGAGGTTCCATTGTTCTTTTCATCCTCAATCCGGGGGAAGGGCAGAGAGAATAAACCAGACAATAAAGGAAAAGGTGACAAAGGTGTGCCTTGAAACTCACCTTAAGTGGGTGGATGCATTGCCACTAGCACTTTGGTCTGTGAGGTGGACCTCTCGAAAAGGAATTAGGCTATCTCCTTTTGAAATGATGTTTGGAAGACCCCCTATCATAAGTAATAACTTGAAAAATCATATAGGGGACTTAAGTCAATTAGGAACTACATGGGTGAGTCAAATGGTGGGGGAGTTAAACAAGCAAATACAAGAAATCCAACAATATTGTGTGTCCCTCAGTCCACCATTTTTGAGTACCCCCAGTCATAATATTCAAGTGGGAGACAAAGTATGGGTAAAACACTGGAAAGGGGAAAACTTGAAACCTAAATGGAAGGGCCCGTATACTGTGGTCATGTGTTCTCCACTTGCAGTAAAAGTGTTAGAATCCAAGTCTTGGATTCACTGGACTCGAGTTAAGCCAGCAGCTGATGAATATTGGGAGGCAGAACAGGACGAGGCCCGCCCTTTAGTGGTATGATTGAAGAAGCACCCCCTATAACTGCCCTACCGGCAACGGGCAGGCAACATACGGGGCAGAAGAGGCCTTACTGGTGTCACTCCGGAAGCTGACCCTCTACGTACGGCTGAAAACAAGAACAAGGAAAGCATCTGTTAATGTGTTAGGAGTGGTGTGTGGTGTAGGTTAGATTTATTTCAAGGAATGGTAGTCCGACCATACATAGCCATAGGTGCAGTGGGTCTGATCACCCTGGTTATGACCTGTTGTATTGGACACCTTTTCTTCTGGAAACATCCCAATCCCAAAGACACAGGTGTTGCACCTAAAAGCACTGACTGTGACCAAGGACAGTGTGTATCTCTTGGGGACACTTATGTTTGAAGCACCTTGGGAGTGGGTTCTCTGTTGTATAGTAGGAGTCTTGGGAGTGTGGGCATTATATTTAGCAAATAAGACTCGGCTGTGTGGCTCACCCAAGACTGACCTGTCCTTTCCCAAATCACACCTAATCCCATCCATCTTCCTGATATGGTAATTTCATAATTGCAATTGCTCCCTTTGTGTGACTGTGAGTGTGAAACTGAGTGGGATATTGGGCTTGTAAGATAGAAAAGAAAAGAAAGTTGACATTGATTGTCAAACATGAGTCTTCTATGGCTTTGGCTAATGTTTGCAAGTGGCATGTTGAGTAATGAGACCCTGAACGATAGTCCCAAATGTTGTGAGAATGGCCAATTAACTCTTCTCACACTTGAAGAAGGCTCCGGGGACATTGAGGAAACAAATGCTGTTTGTGTTGTTATGTGGAATAGCAGGACTAGCCTTCATCCTCTGTGTAATACCTTTGATCAGACAATTAGTTATGAGATCAGTAAAAGAAATCAGGGTTGAAAAGGAATTAGTTGTGATAGAAGGATCCTTGGAAAATCGGTTCACCTCAGACCCAGGAAGGGAAAGTGAGGATCCAGACAGTGGAGTGTATGTACGACTTACACCCTGGGGATTGGAGGACGTGCCTGAGGAAGATGATTTTTGAGAATCACTTTATGGATTTTTCACTCTTTCTTATTATTGCTATCTGCCTCTAGGATGAACTGGCAGCAGGAAACAAAGATGTGTGCCAGTCTAAAGTGTTAATCATGCCATATATTATGCCTATCCATATATGCGATTTCTGCTCAGCTATCTTCGCTTGCTGGGAAAAAGCTAATGCTCAAGTAGAAACTATAGAAGTGAGACTCAATTGTTACCTAAAATGGAGTCTCAAAGGGGGGAATAAGGCAGGACATAAAACAAGACAGGACATAAAACAAGACATGAGTCTTAAATGCGTGTATTAGTTAGAAGAAGAAAAAAGGAAGTGAAAAATGTCAAACCACAAGTTCATCTGTCGGTCACATATGAGTGTCAAGCTTGAGGCTCTGTTGCAAGTAACCACATATGTCTCGTTTCTATGTCTCGCTCTTGCTGGTAGCTAACCACAAACGAACTGCAGGAAAAGCTTAGGAAACTTAAATGCTTTGGCAAGATACCTGTAACCTAGATCCATGAGAGGGGGACAAGATATTTCGCTATTCTAGCATAGCAACAGGGGGCTGTCATTCAAGTAACCAATCAATGCTAACAAGTTACATTTCCGTGTTTTGCTGTTTCTGAAGAGTATATATGTACTTGTTATTCCATGAGAAGGTGTTCAGAGGTTGTTATGATTTTTGCTCTGAACCTTTGCGCAAATAAACCAACTTCTTTTGATTCCGTGGTCTGAGTCCTGTGGTTTTCTGCAACATTATTATTATTATATACAGGGCTGGATTAATCCCACTTATAATTGGACACATATCAAAATCCACACATGGCGATGAAAAGTAAATTATCAGGGGAAAACTGCAAAACTGTGTCTATAGTTAAGGAATAAATAAGGTTTCAAATAGGTAGGCATGCTCTCCTCAGCCCTATACTTTGCTTAATGCATGAACTTCTTTGTAACACTGCACAATGAAGTAAAACAAAAAGTATGTATGCTGCCATCTCATTGTAAATGCGTATTTTCTGCAAATTATTTTGGCATGCAGTAACATTTTCTGGATCACAGCAAGTTTTTACTCTAAACCATTGTACATTTTCTAATTAATTTGATAATTAAGTTAAAGAAGAGAGAGTAAGAGGGAACAAAGAAATAAACCAGTGGCTTAAGGCAGAGGTACCCAACCTTTTGGGCACCAGGGACCGGTTCCATGGAGAAAAGTTTTTCCGCGGACCGGAGAGTGTGTGGGTTTGTGTGCTGCCTGCATCCCACAGATGGGGCTTTGCTTGTTTGTGCGGGCCGGTTGCTGGCATTCCGCGGCCCGGTACCGGTCCATGGACCGGGGGTTGGGGACCCCTAGCTTAAGGGATGGTGCCATCAAGAGAACTTCAGATTCCTAGACCACGTTCTACATTACCTACATGAAGAGCTTCTGGCAGGGGATGGGCTCCACCTCACAAGAACTGAAATGTAAAGTATTTAGAAAACAAGTGGGCCAATTTATCTGAGGGGCTTTAAACTAAAACTGAGGGGGGAGGGTGACCAATCTTTAGGACCTAATCCCAAGCATAAACCCCAAGACAACCAATCAAACAAGGAGGTAGGGGGTGGTGGGAAGTAAGGAAAACTCAATAAAACAGGAGATGTAGGAAGCAAACCCAGGGTCAGCCATAAAGGATTCAGATGCCTATACACTAATCCTCAAAGATTGAGGAACAAATGGGGTGAACTTGAAGTACTAGTTAGTACACGAAGGCAGGTATAATATAGTTCATTACCAAAACTTGGGGGGATGAAACTCACAACTGGAATGTACTGCTGGAAGGATATAAACTGTTCAAAAGAAACAGACCTAACAAAAGAGTAGGTGCAGTTGCATTACATGGAATAAATCACTACACCTCTACAGAAATGCATAAAACCAAGGATGAAAGCCTCGAGTGCACATGGGTGAATATAAAGGGAAAAAAGAATGACATTGCCATAGGTGTATACTACAGCCCACCCAAACAAGCAGAAGAAATAGATGAACTTTTTGCTAATCGGTTAACTAATGTGTGCAGGAAACAAACCACAGTAGTAATGGGGGACTTCAACTACCCTGACATCAACTGGGAGACAAACTCTGCATCAAGTGGGAGATCAAACAGGTTCCTGATGAGCTTAGCTGACAACTTTGTCATGCAAAAGGTAGAGGAGTGAACTAGAGGGTCAGCTATACTGGACTTAATTCTTACTAACAGAGATGAAATGATAAAGGGGGTCAAAGTTGCAGGAACTCTGGGAGAGAGTGACCATGTCATATTGGAATTCAATATAATGCAGACACAAGCAACAGAACAAAATCAAACTAATGTCTTAGACTTTAAAAGAGATGATTTCAACAAAGTTAGAGGAAACTTTGAAAGGATTCCATGGATGAAAATCTTAAAGGGGAAGACAACTCAAGAAGCTTGGGAAACTCTGAAAAATGTGATTATAAAAGCCCAGTCCAGCACAATACCACTGAAAAAGAAAAATAAGACATCCAAGAAGAAACCAACATGGTTGCATAAAGAACTCTGATAAACTGAAAGAAAAAAGGAGAAGTATAAAAAATGGAAAGGACACATAACTAAGGCAGAATACCAGCATATAGCCCAAATCTGCAAAGATGAATTCAGGAAAGCTAAGGCTCAGAATGAACTAAGACTTGCAACAAATGTCCAAAATAATTTAAAAAGTTTCTCTCAACATGTAAAAAAAACAAGAAAAAAGTAAAGGAAACAATTAGTCCACAAATGGGAGAAGATGGCAAGGTGACGGGCAGCAGGGAGAAAGCAGAGCTGCTTAATTCATTCTTTGCATCTGTCTTCATGCAAAAGGAAAAAACAGCCTAACCTACCAAAAGCAGAACTGTAAAAGACAGACTAGGAATACTATTTAAAATAGACAAGAAAATGGTAAGAGAGCACCTGTCCACCCTAGACAAGTTCAAATCACCAGGACCAGATGGATTACATCCCAGAGTTCTGAAGGAGCTGGCAGATGTGATCTCAGAGCCACTGAACCATATCTTTCAAAGATCCTGGAGCACCAGGATACTACCAGATGACTAGAAAAGAGCTGACGTGGTTCTCATCTTCAAAAAAAGGGGAAAAAATGGATCCAGAAAACTACAGACCAATCAGCCAGACATCAATACCTGGGAAGATCCTGGAAAAGATAATCAAGCAACAGATCTACAAACACCTAGAAGCAAGCAGTTATAACCAGAAGCTAACATGGGTTTGTCAAAAACAGATCATGCCAAACAAATCTTATTATTGCATTCTTTGACAAAGTGAGTAAATTAGTGGATCAGAAAATGCTGTGGACATACTATACTTGGACTTCAGTAAGGCATTTGACAAGAGTAGAGCACAACCTACTTCTTCGTAAGACAGAAATGTGGGATAGTCACCATCAGATGGATTTGTAACCAGCTGACCAACTGCCCTCAACATATAGTCCTCAATGGAACTACATCTACATGGAGGGAAGTATGCAATGGGGTACCCCAAGATTCCGTCTTAGGCTGAGTACTCTTCAACATCTTCATAAACCATTTAGATGAGGGGATAGAAGGGGAACTCATCAAATTTGCAGACAACACAAAGCTGGCGGGAATAGCCAACACCTCAGAAGATAGGCTCAAGATCCAGAAGGATCTCGACAGACTACAACACTGGTGGTACTTCGGCACCTGGCAGGTGGTATGCGACCTAGACAAGTGTAACTGGGGGGATGAGCTGAAGCGGTGATGAGTTGAAGCGGCAGCAGCACCGCACAGGCCTGGGGGAGAGTCAGCTGGAGCTGCGGTGCTGCTGGAGCTCTGCTGAGGGGCCAGGATCGGTGCGTGCGGCTCCAGCTGATCGGCGCTTCCGGAGGCCTTGGGGGTGGCTGGCAGCCGCACGCAGCCTTTGGGTGGGGAGTCAGCTGGAGCTGCGGTGTTGCTGGGGCTCTGCTGAAAGCCTAGGATCGGCGCTTCCAGCAGCCTCTGCTATCACCGAGAGCAGCAGACAGGCCTTGGGGTGAGAGAGTCAGCTGGAGCTGCCGGGGTTTGGTGTGATCGGTGCTTCCAGCACATCCGGAAGAGAAAAGGAGGAGGATTGGGGGAGAGAGGAGGATATAAAAGGAAGAGGTTTTGGCAGGAGAGGGAGAGGAAAAAAAAAAGATGGGGAAAGGGGATGGAAAAAGAGGGAGCAGAGGCTGTGGAAGGAGAGCCCAGCAGGCAGTGGAGAAAGAGAGAGGGAGCAGAGGCTGTGGAAGGAGAGCCCAGTAGGTAGTGAGGAGAAAGAGAGAGGAGAGGGAGAGAGGAAGAAGAGCCGACCAGCCAGCTGACCACCAAGGTAGCGGTGCATATTAATAAATATGGATAAATTTATCATAACATTCATCATTACAAAGGAAAAGTGATTCAGCAAAGGAACCACCACCGAAGAAATTAAAACCAGTACTTTTTTCTTTTTTCTACGGTTTGTAACATTTTATTAGATTATAGAATAAAATACAAAAATACAAATGCAAATAGTAGGACACAGTGGGGAGGAAAAAGGGGAAGAAAAGTGAGGGGGAGAGGGGAAAAAGAAAAGGCATTGACTTCCGACTTCCTCTGTTGCAGTAGAATGAAGCATTAACATCGAACCTCAACTTTTTACTTTTTCATAATAGTATAAACTAGCCATTTCTATAACAACAAATCAATCTAATCAGTAAAACCCAAAATCCCTTCTTTTTTAGTCATCAAGTTTTTGACACCTTGCTAAGTTAAGCACTGGTGGTACTTGAATATTATCATGTCCTAAAAGTGGTACAATCTGTGAAAAGGTTGAAAAGCCCTGGACTAGAACACTGGGCACTATCTAACAAAATGAAATTCAGTGGTGAGAAAAGTTTTACACATAAGCAAGAAAAACCAAATGCACAGGTACAGAATAGGTGATACCTGGCTCAACAACAGTAACTGTGAGAGGGATCTAGGAGTCCTAGTGGACAGCTACTTAAATATGACCAATATCCTGCAACTGCCAAAAAAGCCAACACAGTCCAAGGCTGCATTAAAGGGATAGAATGAAGATCACGTGAAGTGTTAGTACCACTTTATAATGCCTTGATAAGACCACACTTGGGATATTGCATCCAGTTTTGATCACCACAACAGAAAAAAGATGTTGAGACTCTAGAAAATGTGCAGAGAAGAGCAACAATGATGATTAGGGGGCTGGAGGCTAAAACATATGAAGAACGGTTGCAGGAATTGGATAGGTCTAGTCTAGTGAAAAGAAGGACTTGGGGTGACATGACAGCAGTGTTCCAATTTTTGAGGGGCTGCCACAAAGAAGAGGGGATCAACCCATTTTCCAAAGCAGCAGAAGGCAAGACAAGAAACAATGGATGGAAAACAATCAAGAAGAGAAGCAACCTAGAACTAAGGAGAAATTTCCTGACAGTGAGAACAATTAACCAGTGGAACCGCTTGCCTCCAGAAGTTGTGGGTGCTCCAACACTGGAGGTTTTTAAGAAGAGATTGAACAGCCATTTGTCTGAAATGGTATAGGATCTCCTGCTTGAGCAGGGGGTTGGACTAGAAGACCTCCAAGGTCCCTTCCAACTCTGCTATTATGTTATTCTTTATGTGAGATGGGTAGCGAACCGTGCATATTGTATCATTTCATACATGGACAAAATTCTGACAAACAGCTTAAAAGCAAAAATGTTTCCCTTGGCCAAACAAAATTGAGTGGAAGAGACTGGAAACTGTGTGAAAAGTAATTTTCCAGCTATTTACCTCTCCCCCAAAGATACAGGCATGTACAGTGAGGGAAAAAATTATTTGATCCCCTGCTGATTTTGTATGTTTGCCCACTGACAAGGAAATGATCAGTCTATAATTTTAATGGTAGGTTTATTTTAACAGTGAGACAGAAAAACAACAAAACAATCCAGAAAAACACATTTCAAAAAAGTTATAAATTGATTTGCATTTTAATGAGTGAAATAAGTATTTGATCCTGTATCAATCAGCAAGATTTCTGGCTCCCAGGTGTCTTTTATACAGGTAACAAGCTGAGATTAGGAGCACTCTCTTAAAGGGAGTGCTCCTAATCTCTGCCTGTTACCCGTATAAAAGACACCTGTCCACAGAAGCAATCAATCAGATTCCAAACTCTCCACCATGGCCAAGACCAAAGAGCTGTCCAAGGATGTCAGGGACAAGATTGTAGACCTACAAAAGGCTGGAATGGGCTACAAGACCATAGCCAAGCAGCTTGGTGAGAAGGTGACAACAGTTGGTGTGATTATTTGCAAATGGAAGAAACACAAAATAACTGTCAATCTGCCTCAGTCTGGGGCTCCATGCAAGATCTCAGCTCATGGAGTTTCAATGATCATGAGAACGGTGAGGAATCAGCCCAGAACTACACAGGAGGACCTTGTCAATGATCTCAAGGCAGCTGGGACCATAGTCGCCAAGAAAACAATTGGTAACACACTAAGGCGTGAAGGACTGAAATCATGCAGTGCCCGCAAGGTCCCCCTGCTCAAGAAAGCACATGTACAGCCCGTCTGAAGTTTGCCAATGAACACCTGAATAAAAACCTTAATGAGTTGGAGAGGATCTGCAAAGAGGAGTGGGACAAAATCCCTCCTGAGATGTGTGCAAACCTGGTGGCCAACAAGAAACATCTGACCTCTGTGATTGCCAACAAGGGTTTTGCCACCAAGTACTAAGTCATGTTTTGCGAAGGGGTCAAATACTTATTTCACTCATTAAAATGCAAATCACATTTTTGAAATGTGTCTTTCTGGATTTTTTTGTTATTCATCCCTGTCCCCGGCAATCTAAAAATTATAGGGCTATCAGTGCATGTAACATACATGTGTGTGTGGACAAGAATATCAACCTTGCTGTCAAGCAAAATCAAGCTTCTAATAGTGAGTGCCACACAAAGTGCACTAACCAAATAGGTGGTAAGACAATAGGGGAACTCAAGCACCACACAGGTTATGTAGAAAGTAAACACAGGGTCAGTCATAAAGGACTCAAATGTCTATACACCAATGCACAGAGTATGAACAGCAAACAGGGTGAACTAGAAATTCAGGTTAATGAGGGCAGATATGATATTGTTGTCATTATGGAAACATGGTGGGATGAAACCCACAAATGGAACACACAGCTAGAGGGATTTAAATTATTTAAAAGAAACCGACCAAATAAAAGAGGAATTGGAGTTGCTCTCTATATAGAATAACTACGTCTCTACAGAGATATAGCACAACAATGATGAAAACTGTCATTGAATGCATTTGGGTCATTAGAAGAAGGGCCCAGTGCTCTTCAACATCTTTCATCAACATTTTGGACGAGGGATAGATTTGGGGAACTCATCAATTTGCGACGACACCCAAGCTGGCAGGATAGGCAAACCAAACTTTTCCCCCCCAGAAGACAGGCTTTAAGATACAGGGGATCTGGACAGACTTGAACACTGGCGCTATCTACAAATGATTCAAATGGTGAAAAAAGTAAGGTCTACATTTAGGCAATAAAACCAATGTACAGAGTATAAGTATAGGGTACCTTGCTCAATCAGTAGTAACCTGTAGAGGATCTCGAGTCCCTATGGACCATCACTTAAATATGATGTCCCCCAGCATGTTCTGCAGCTGCCCAAAAAGCCGAACACGTTGCTAGGCTGCATCAAAGAGGGATAGAATCAAGATCACGTGAAGTATTATACCACTTTTAACAGCCTTGGTAAGGCCACACTTGGAATACTGCATTCAGTTTTGTCACCACGATGTAAGAAAAGATTTGAGACTCTAAAAGAGTACAGAGAAGAGCAAGAAGATGATTCGGGGGACTGGTAGGCTAAAACATATACGGAATGGCTGCTTGTATTGGGGTAGTCCTAGTTAATTGGCCGAGACTGACTAGGGGTGACATTGATGCAGTGTTCCAATACTCAGGGCTGCCACCCAACGAGGAGAGTCAGCTATTCTCCAAGCGCCTGAAGAGCGGACAAGAAGCAACAAGATGGAACTAATCAAGGAGAAAGCTATCCTATAACAAGGCGAACCATCCTGACAGAACATTAACCATGGAAACACCTGCCTCCAGAAGCGGTGAATGCTCCAACAACTGGAAGTTTTTAAGAAGAGACTGGACAGCCATTTGTCCGAAATGGTATAGGGTTTCCTGCCTGAGCAGGGGGTTGGACTAGATGACCTCCAAGGTCCCTTCCAACTTTATTATTATTATTGATCATCGCACAGCCAGCCAGCCAGATGTTCAGACTGGGTTTGGCATTTTGTCTACCTATCGAGTCCTTACCAAGGACCTGGGATAGGCAGATGTGGATGTTTGATGGTATTACAGATATCGTCGCAGGATGGAAGCAGTTTCTAGTAAGGCCGCCTTTTGCAATTGACTAATGACGAATTTGTCAATGCCAATGGTGTTCAAGTGGTGCTCCAGTTGTTTTGGGATTGCACCCAAGGCTCCTATTACTATTGGTACTACCCTTGCTTGCTTTTGCCACAGTCTTTCTATTTCTATTTGTAGGTCTTCATATTTTGTTATCTTCTCCAGTTCTTTCTCGTCTATTCTGCTGTCTCCAGGCACTGCCACGTCCACTATCCAGACTTTTTTGTCTTTCTTATCGACAATTGTTAAGTCTGGGGTGTTATGTTGCAGGTGCTTGTCTGTTTGAATTCTGAAGTCCCAGAGCAGTTTGATTTTATCATTTTCTATGACTTTCTCTATTTTATGATCCCACCAGTTCTTGCTTACAGGCAAATGATATTTCTTGCAGATCTTCCAATGCACCATTGTTGCTACTTTGTCATGCCGCTGCTTGTAGTCAGTCTGTGCGATCTTCTTGCAGTATTATTATTCACTGTTAAAATGAACCTACCTTTAAAATTATAGACTGATCATTTCCTTGTCAGTGGGCAAATGTACAAAATCAGCAGGGGATCAAATATTTTTTTCCCTCACTGTACCTGATACCTTATACCAGGCATGTCAAACAGCCGGCCCGTGGGCTGGATGCATCATACTAAAACTGCGCCCACCCCATTGCCGGCAATGGGGAAAAAGTCACGTGACGTCGCGAGTTTGACATGCCTGCCTTATACAATGAAATGGGTTTTGCTAGGAAGCAATGGAGCAGGTGTTAGCATACTTATCAGATCATCCTCTGGGCTGGTTGTTAAGTTTCAGCTAACTGGTTGTAAGGATTTCACAGTAATTGCAAGGAGGGCCTCCTGATGAATTTGGAGATCCACAGAAAGATGCTGCCTGTATGATTCTATAGGCACATGATTCATTGCACAAAAGCATGTTGTTTTTGCTTCCATGCGACTCATGTAGGAATGAATGGTGAAGAACAGGAAAAGGCAAGTGTGGCATTCTCTGAACATTACACACTGCAGTATATTTAGCCTGCAGGATTTCCTACATTCAGGTGTCCTATTTAAATAGTGCAGATAGTGTGTTAGCCAACATGCATTAAACTCCCTCAGCTACAAATTGCAAATAGTGCAGGCAGAGTCCTGGCACATCTGTGTGGCCTTTAAATGAGATGATGACTCATGTTGAACAATACACCTTGTAGACACCAGCCTTAATTAAATAAGCCCTGCAAGCAAGAATTTACTGATAACCAATTGATTTTCAGGAGTTAGAAAGCAATGGTAATACCTATTTTAAAGATATTTTTCTATTTTTTCCTATCTTATTTATTTGCTACTGATGCATTATCTTGCCATTTCAAATTTATTAACTAAAGCATCAGTAAATGTTTGCCTTTGGTAATGTAGTTCTTGTTCAGGTAAATGCATTAATTTACAGGTTTTAATTCTGTACACATAAAAACATTTCCCAAATTAATCTGGAAACTTACAACTATAGTTAACAGTTCACAAAAATTAACCAACCTTTGAAGTATTATATAAATAAGAGACTGCTCTTTTATGTATTGTATATTAATCTGCATAATCTTAAACCAAATACTGTACTTTTTCCTTGAAAAGGCTTCCCAATGTCAAAATATATTAGCTTATTTTATAATTTCCTGCTTGCAGACACTTTTGGTTTTCTTACAAATTACTGAGCAAGAAAAAGCAAATAAGCTACTGAGCCTTAGTCCTTGCTATAACCATCACACATCTACTCTTAAACACTTTTCCAGATGTTTCAAAGGAACCTAGACCAAAAAGTGTAGAATAGATACAAAGAAGCTAACTCCTGAATGGTATGAATATACTCGTTACATTTCTGAATATGTAAAACACATCTAGACTTCATTGTTAAGATCAATTTTATCTGTTGGAGTCCAAATATATGGGACAATTATTTTTCACCCCAATGGATGTACAAAGGGAAACTAATCCCCACCAGCACTAGCTTAGTGGATGTTCTTGGAATATAATTTGCTGAAGCAGCCACTGCCATAATACATTTTGCTATCTCAACATGGGATTTACTGAATGTAACCTTGAGCTGATCTCCAAGTTAAGTCCCTATTTTCTATGCATCTATTATTAGGCAGACACGGGTTGTTGGCCATTTGGAAAATGTTTAGGAAGGCTGAAGATACAGAGACAACTTAAAAAGGTCAACACAGCATAGATGTATAATTCATTACACCTATGGCTTTCATTTGAGGAACTAAATGTGTTTACTTAGTTTCCTATTGCATTTGATTATAGTTTTGGTGGGGGACCTGTTAATTCAAAAAGTTCTAGTATTTAATGGGTGGATCCTTCAGTGCTGATCATAACACCATCTCTCAATAACATATGCTTTTTTTTTCAAATATGTAATTTGGAGTTTAAGTGAACACAAAACCTTTCTTACACTGAAAGCCATTCATGAACTCAACCTGATACTTTGCATCCAGAACCTAGCCTATTCATAACTTTACCTTGATGTACTTACTTCTGTATTCACTGTGGTTTAAAATACAGCAAATAAAAAGAGTAGCATTATGAAAAAATGCATTTTTCCTAGAGCTCAAAAGTGGGACCATTTGAAACATCTATTGATTATAAACTGAATTATAAAAACTGAAAGATGTGACTGTATGATTTTAGAAGTTTTGGGTTTTAACACTGCTTTTACTTTCTAAAATTTCAATACTTAAAGCATAGTAAATTTTCCTCAATTCCCTTCCTCCACAAGTGTTTGTAGAGTAGAAAAAGCAACAGATCACCCAAGAAAATCCTAGTCACTAAAGATGCTTGTCACTTTACTGACTTTTGTTACATCTGTTAAATGTTGCTCCTTCACTTATTTGGAAAAGTACAGTTTGCGTATCTCAGAATAGATGTGACAGGATGAATTCAGTGTATTATGTAAGTTAAATGATACCTTTTCTCTCAAAAATATAACTTGTCAAATCTCCTTTAGCTATTCAGGAGGGCATAGTCACTAAGGTACTGACACTTTAAATACTAGAAACTTTCCCATCTAACTTCATAGTTCACTTTTAAGCTTGTCTTTACCACCTTGAGGACCAGAAACTGTAACTATATTTACGTATAGCGTATGTGCATGCACAAAAATGCATTTGTCTCTGTGTAGGATGCATATCCTCTTGCATGTGGCAAACACACATTTGTAAGGCGAGGGTCTATAACAGGTTATCCAAATCACACTTATTTGGGATGCAGGTACTCCCCTAGAGTGATAAGACTGAAAAAATGTGGCGTAGAATTTGTTTCTGCTTGCATATCCAAATACAGAAAGTTCCTTTGCTCACTTGCTTGTCAAGAGATTGCAAGTCCATTTACTGTACAGTGAGGGAAAAAATTATTTGATCCCCTGCTGATTTTGTACAGTTGCCCACTGACAAAGAAATGATCAGTCTATAATTTTAATGGTAGGTTTATTTTAACAGTGAGAGACAACAACAAAAAAATCCAGAAAAACGCATTTCAAAAAAGTTATAGATTTGCATTTTAATGAGTGAAATAAGTATTTGACCCCTTCACAAAACATGATTTAGTACTTGGTGGGAAAACCCTTGTTGGCTATCAAAGAGGTCAGACGTTTCTTGTAGTTGGCCACCAGGTTTGCACACATCTCAGGAGGGATTTTGTCCCATTCCTCTTTGCAGATCCTCTCCAAGTCATTAAGGCTTCGAGGCTGACGTTTGGCAACTCAAACCTGCAGCTCCCTCCACAGATTTTCTATGGGATTAAGGTCTGGAGACTGGCTAGGCCACTCCAGGACCTTAATGTGCTTCTTCTTGAGCCACTCTTTTGTTGCCTTGGCCGTGCGTTTTGGGTCATTGCCATGCTGGAATACCCATCCACGACCCATTTTCAATGCCCTGGCTGAGGGAAGGAGGTTCTCACCCACAATTTGATGGTACATGGCCCTTTGATGCGGTGAAGTTGTCCTGTCCCCTTAGCAGAAAAACACCCCCAAAGCATAATGTTTCCACCTCCATGTTTGACGGTGGGGATGGTGTTCTCGGGGTCATAGGCAGCATTCCTCCTCCTCCAAACACGGCGAGTTGAGTTGATGCCAAAGAGCTCGATTTTGGTCTCATCTGACCACACTTTCACCCAGTTATCCTCTGAATCATTCAGATGTTCATTGGCAAACTTCAGACGGGCCTGTACATGTGCTTTCTTGAGCAGGGGGACCTTGCGAGCGCTGCAGGATTTCAGTCCTTCACAGCCTAGTGCAGGGGTCCCCAACCCCCGGTCCATGGACCAGTACCAGGCCACAACATGGAAGCAACTGGTCCGCACAAACAAGGAAAGCCCCATCCACGAGATGCAGGCAGTAAACAAAACCACACACCCTCTGGTCTGCAGAAAAACCTCTCTCCACGGAACCGGTCCCTGGTGCCCAAAAGGTTGCGGACCTCTGGCCTAGTGTGTTACCAATTGTTTTCTTGGTTACTATGGTCCCGGCTGCCTTGAGATCATTGACAAGATCCTCCTGTGTAGTTCTGGGCTGATTCCTCACCGTTCTCATGATCGTTGAAACTCCAAGAGCTGAGATCTTGCATGGAGCCCCAGACTGAGCGAGATTGAGAGTTATTTTGTGTTTCTTCCATTTGCAAATAATCGCAACAACTGTTGTCACCTTCTCACCAAGCTGCTTGGCGATGGTCTTCCATTCCAGCCTTGTGTAGGTCTACAAACATGTCCCTGACATCCTTGGACAGCTCTTTGGTCTTGGCCATGGTGGAGAGTTTGGAATCTGATTGATTGATTTCTTGCTTCTGTGGACAGGTGTCTTTTATACAGGTAACAAACTGAGATTAGGAGCACTCCCTTTAAGAGAGTGCTCCTAATCTCAGCTTGTTACCTGTATAAAAGACACCTGGGAGCCAGAAATCTTGCTGATTGATAGGGGATCAAATACTTATTTCACTCATTAAAATGTAAATCAATTTATAACTTTTTTTGAAATGTGTTTTTCTGGATTTTGTTGTTATTGTCTCTCACTGTTAAAATAAACCTATTAAAATTATAGACTGATCATTTGTTTGTCAGTGGGCAAATGTACAAAATTAGCAGGGGGTCAAATAATTTTTCCCCTCACTGTATAGTCACCAAGTGACAATAGCTAATCCCTGCCTATATTGATACTTGGACAGGAAAGGTAGTGAGACATGGTTTTTAGGAAGATTCATGCACTGGCACTTCTTAAAAGAAACAAAATAATTTTCCTTGAGTCTCCAACAGGATCCAGAGAAGGAAGCAGCAAGGAAAACGTGGTCCTGCAACAATCACACCCTTCCTTTGTGAGGTTCCCACTTTAACCAAAGGAAAAATCAGGAATGAATGGTGGCAGGATGGCTTATGGTGCTTTTATCAGAGAAGAGACACTATTTGTCCCACCCCCATGCCCCACTTTTGGTCACTAGGGTTGACAGGACTGAAAATTTCAGATCTTTTTTTCATGGAGGTGGGGAAGTGAAATACATGTCTTAAGTCTAATTCATTGTTTAAACACTTCCCAGGGATGTGTTCAATCACACCTCCTCTAGTCCTGGGCAGGATCCCTAAACCACTTAAGATTAACAACTTTCCTAAATCATATTTAACTGGTTGCTGACTATAACTTTAAAAATGTGGAGACATTATTAGAACAGGAAGTTTTCCAATAAAAAAGCAAAACAATGTGAAGAAACAAAATAGAAAGAGGAAATTTTACAAATTTTAAGAAAACTTTTAAAAATTAACTTGTCCAATTAATGGTAGGTTACAATAAACTAGTTCCAATTTTGAAGACAATAACTGTTAATGTTTTCAAATGTACTGGCCTGTTTGGAGATGGTTTAGTACCTTCTTCTCAAATCTTAGCTTTTTTGATCTCCATCCTTTCTTTTTACTTGATGTAGCTATGAAATTCAAGATTGGAATCTTTCACTTCTAATATCATTTAACTTTGTTTTATTGTAATGCCTAGATATAAAATATAATTAACTTCACCTGATTTAGAAAACAAGCTAGGATTCCTATTTGTGATTTATACTCTTAAGATAGTTTCTCCTAATTCATAGCCTAATTTGCAGAACTTCCAGAGATATTTAAAAGCCATGCTAAAGAAAAGAGGGGGTTGGGGCAGGAAGAGAGAACTCATGTACCAGCTGCCTGAATTGGCCTTTTCCTGACACCACATTTCTGTCCAGAGTTGAATGAAAGTTCAGCTTAACATGTTCAAGACCTGTTGGACAAAAGCATACATCTGCATTTCTTATACATAGTCTCACAGAAATCATTTTTCCCTCAATATCTTAAACTACTGGATTCTGCTTTGTGAAGAACTTAATGTCAAAGAGGGAGCATTTGTTAAAAAAGATGTATATGTGTGTGTGTGTATATCAATCATCAACATCATCAACCCAAAGGGGTCTTTGTCCAAATGCTGGTCAGAAAAATGACAGAAAAGTCCACCACCAGCAAAATAAAGTCAGTCACTTGGAGTTCTTGAAATTCTTTCCATCTTCAACAGTATGCCAGACCCCTCTGCAAAAAAATA
This sequence comes from Azemiops feae, assembly GCA_023970755.1. Classification (NCBI taxonomy): domain Eukaryota; kingdom Metazoa; phylum Chordata; class Lepidosauria; order Squamata; family Viperidae; genus Azemiops; species Azemiops feae. Next base: position 1,537 of record JALGBA010001057.1, on the reverse strand, counting down.
ATTTTAAAAAATCCTGTTCTTCAGTCCCTCTTCTATCCCTTGACCCTCGCAACACACTCACACAAAATACGACACCCCCCAACCCCATTTCCCTCAGCAGGAAACACTGGATATCCAGTTTGTTCCAGGAAATAGCTAAGTGCAGCTGCAGCCATTTTGTTTTTTCTCTCTCTCTTTTGTCAAAGTGTGAAAGATCAAGACTATACAAGATTGTCCATTTTCAGGAGAGATGGGGCTCACTGGCAAAGTCCACAACTTCCCACAGCTTGTGCTCTTTCGAAACCCATCTTTCCTTGGCTGTTTGCTGGGGTTGATGGAGAAAAAAGGGAAAATGTCTCTCATTGCCATGTTGTTGTTAAAAAGAATCTATATGAAGTCCCAAGCTGGTGGCTACAACTGGGGGTTGGAAGAGGGACGGAGATGAGAGGGGAAAAAAAAGGTAAAGGGGCCTGGATTTTGCAATGACCCTTGTCATCTCTCATAAACAGAGATGGGGGGGTGAAAGAGAGAGAGGATTATACAATACAATTCTCTCCCCACACTATCATCACCCACCAAAAAAGAAAAGGGAAAAAGTACAGCCCTTTGCTGGTTGTCAGCTACTGTGTACCCTGCCCCCTGCTACTCTCCCCCACAGCCACACATTGTTAAATTAAAGGCCTGTGAAGAAAGGTTAATTAAACCACAGTGATTTCCCCCTCCATTTCCTCCCCATCCCAGCTCTTCAGCTGCAATGTTATTATTATTCAGAAAACCAAAACCAAATAAAGTATAGCAAGAAAGATAGCAAGATAAAAGACAATTCAATTGGAATCTGAATCAGAAGAGTCTCCTGAAGAGGATGAGGAACTGCTGCTGCCTTCTGATTCATTTTCCTCCTCATCCTCATCATCCTCTTCGTCATCCTCTTCTTCATTCTGGGAAAAGAAGAGGCAAGTTACAGAGCAAGTCAAAGGGGGGGGGGAAGGTGGGAACAGAACAAGAAACCCACTTCCTGTAAGTCTGACAGATGGAGAAGTGTGAGTGCAGAATCCTGTTTTTTAAGAATCTCAGTATCTATTAACTCTTTTAAAAGATTGTTAGTTCATAGGCTACAGACTGACAATCTGCAGCCCAAACATGGTTAATAAAGGCCTGTACTGTCTACAATTCTCTTCCCTCACTTGGCCATCCTTGTTCTGCTGATGTTAAAACATAGCCAGGAGGAACTCTTAGATCAGACCTGGACATTTTACAGCCCACGAGCCACATCTGGCCCTTCAGCTGTCCCTGTTCAGCCTGCAGCATCGCTATTGGTGGGGATGGGGCATTGGTGGAGATGGCAGGGGAGGAAGGGGCCATCCTCCAGAACAGACCCAGTTTCTCATGTGGCCCCTTGGGAAATTTAATTGCCCACCCTGTCTTAGATCCCGAGGGCTTGCCACCACTGTGACTCCAGGGTGAATTAAAACTGTTTCTCTGCTGATATTATTAGTATGGATGTAGCAAACGTGATTGCTCGAGGATGGGGAAGAACAATTAAAATCTTCCATTTGGC